>JAXQQM020072126.1:0-89038 GCA_034641835.2 Pinus albicaulis | reverse complement strand
TGTTGGCAATATGATGCAGAGTGTTGGCCTTGATGGCAACCCACTGAATGAAGATGAAGACATGAGATTGTTGGCATGTGTTGTCCTTGATCGCAATACACCTGATGAAGTTATTCTTGACTTGATGGACTTGGTAAATGATGTAAATCTGATGTGATATGATGTTTGTTGACAATATGATGTAGAGAGTTGTTCTTGAATGGCAACCCACCTGATAAAGATGATGGCAACTTACTTGATGAAGTTGTGCTTGAGTAGAATATGTTCTGATGAAGTAACCGATGTATTCACAAGAGGCTTAAGGGAATGAAGAAAGAAATCTGAGGCTTTGTGCTAGATCTATGATAAAAAGAGTATGTCTCAAGGCATGATATGTCTGTATAAGTCGCGATGTACGCGAAAAGAACGTTCCAAGTCGCGTATGGGAAAGCGCTCTAAATATGCAAACCAAGGGTAACCACCATGGTATTGACCCATTGTATTGGGTAATGATCCTCTAATTGACCCTCCGCCCCAGAATACCATCTAAGTAATGTTGAGTAGGCTCATGGTATTGAAAAAGGGGCCCGTGGTATTGAAAAAAGGATAAACCTATATAAGGAGAAGAAATTCATTGTGCAAATCATGAGTGTGGGTGCAAGATGTCTGAGCTTGAATGAATACTTCTCTCTGAAGTAGATCTGAATGGAAAGGGTTACACTTGAATGATAAATCTAAGTGTATGATGCACCAATGATGAAGAAGGGGATCTAGATCTGAAATGTGCTTGTATTTTCTAGATCTGTTTATGGAATGATTAGATCCAAGAAGAGGCGAACATCTGTCTGAAGTGAAGGGTTAAATCTGAATGAAGTATCTGTTCTGAAGAAATGCAATGACCTAAAATCTCTGAAGAACCATACGCTATTTCGCCGAAGAGGAAGCGCGTATATACGCGGATTCGCTGAAGAAAAAGCGCGTATGCGTAGTTAAATTGGTTCTGTAATTTGTACAGAGGTATACGCCCTTTTGTGTGAACGGAAGCGCGTATATACGCGACATCAGTGAAAGGAAAGCGCGTATGCAAACTAGGGTTTGCTGAAGTCTGTGGTAAGAAATGTCTGATCTGTTCTGCTGGTTTACTGATATCTGTCAGTGAGTTATATGTATCTGTTTCATGGTTGAATGTGCTTAAAAGTATGGAAAGGGTCCAGTCTGAAAATATGATGAAACGTGGCCTGCAAGTGGTGTCCTAAAGGAAGCTTTGGATCCAGTGTGAAAATTGATGAAACGTGGTCCACAGAGGTGCTGAGGGTTGTAGCCTTCAGTTAGGGGGTCGTAGCTCCCTTCCAGGTGAGGCTGGTAAACGAGATCAGGGGGTCGTAGCTCCCTTCCAGGAGAGGCTGGTAAACGAGTCAGGGGGTTGGAGCTCCCTTCCAGGAGAGGCCGGTAAACGAGCGCAGGTGGGTGCCTGCGTGCTGGTAGGAGTCTGCGCCAGCACATATGTTGTAAGATGTTTTCTCTATAATAAAATATTGAAGGCTGAGCAACTGCAGCGGTAGTTTTCTCTCGACTTGGGTTTCCACCTAAAATCCTGGTGTTCATGTGTGATGCTTATGTGTGATGGTTTATTCTGTTCTTACTGCACATGTTTACTATTTATAGAACATCTAATGAATAAATGATGGAATGATATAAGTGAAGAATTAATGGCATAATTAGATCTCTGTGTATACGCGAGTTTTATGAAGGATATCCGCGTGTATACGCTAGTTGGCTTCAGCAAAGTAGCGTATGGGTTTTAGAGCATGAAAAAGTAAAAAGTTTGAATATGCTGTAAATACTGATTCACCCCCCCCTCTCAGTATTTTTCCCAACAATTGGTATCAGAGGGTGGTCCTTCTGCAGAAGCTTGATCGCTTGAAGGAGATCCGTCGCAATGGGAAGTCTTGAAGGAGTAATGTCTCTAAAGCCACCTCTATTCAATGGAAGCAATCTAATATTCTGGAAGGTACGAACAAAAGCATATATGCAAAGTCTTGGTGCAGATGTATGGGCAATCGTGGAAGAAGGCTATCAATATCCGGCAAGTATTCCTACTGATGCAGCTGAAAGGAAGAAGTATGAAATCAATGCCAAAGCAGTGAATGTCTTATTAGGAAGCATGTCTGAACCATAATTTGCTAAAGTGATGCAGCTAAATTCAGCAAAAGAAATATGGGACAAAATCATTCTGAGCTATGAAGGAGATACAAAGGTAAAAAGTGCAAAACTCCAAACTCTTAGAATTGAATATGAAAATTTGAAGATGCATAGTGATGAGAGTATTGCCCAATTCTTCTTACGTTTGGATGATATTGTAAATCGAATGAGAAATTTGGGTGAAACCATAACTGATACTACTCTAGTGGAAAAAGTCTTAAGATCCTTGACTTCAAAATTTGACTCTAAAGTTTCAGCTATTGAAGAAAGGCAAGATCTACAAACTCTTACTATTGTTCAATTACATGGTATTCTGACAGCTTTTGAAATGAGACAAGGAGGTCCGTCTCAAATCAAAGAAGCTGCTTTTAAGGTATCAGCAAGAGGAAAAGAAAAGGAAGTTGTTAAAGAATCCAGCTATATATCTGAAGAAGAAGAAGCGAATTTTGTGAGAAAGCTCCAACTAGGTACTGGAAGATTCAAAGGTAAACTTCCCTTCAAATGTTTTGAGTGTGGAAAAGTTGGTCACTATGCTGCTAAATGTCCTTATAGAGAAAAACATGGAAAAGGGAAACAATTTGAAAAGAGGAAGAGTTATTATGCAAATGAAGATGATGATGAAGTGTCCAGTGAAGATGAAGAAGATTATGACCATGATCTGAAAGTACTCATGGCAAAGAAGCAAAAGAAGAAGGCTACTTGAAACAAGAAGATATCGCAGAAATCTTGTATAGCAGAAATTGAAGGAGATGAAACAGGTATTAATCATTGTTCTTGTATTTCACTTAACTGTACATGCAAAGGTAAAGATAGTGAAAGTAACAGTATGGATCTAGAAGAAGCTGTCAAGATTAAAGTTGAAGATCAACAAAAATCATCTAAAGATAGTAAAAGTCTAGAAGCAAATGATGAAAGTAATGATTGGTGTCAATTTGAAAGGAAGGAATCTATCTACAAAGATGTGATCTCTAGGATGAATGAAAAGATAGAAACACTAAATGGACAGATAGACAAGTATCAAGGGTTGTACGCTTATGCAACTAATCAAGGTGAAAAACTTGAAGCAGAAATCATCTCTCTGAAAGCAAATCTTGAAGCATCAAGTAAGAAGAATGAGGAACCACTACAACCATTTGAAAAGGAAGGCCTTGAAGTAGAAATCATCTCTCTCAAAGAAGATCTGGAAAAATCAAATAAGAAGAATGAAGAGCTGCAACAAACATGTGAAGAAAATGAAAATTGGTTGAAAGAAGAGATTCTAAATCTGAAGGATCAAGTAGCAGATGGAAGAAGGAAAGAAGAAAGCTTGACGAAGCAATGTCAAGCCTTGGAGGTTGAGGTAAACATTCTCAAAGGTAAATTAGAAGAAAATGTTAAACTTTTGAGGTTTCAAGATAGTACTAACATTTTGGACAATATTCTGAGTAATCAAAGGTCTCCTGCTATCAAACTTGGTCTTGGTTTCCATGAAACTGTTAAAGGAGAATCTAGCTCACAAGGAAGTGCTAAAAATTCAGAGGATGTCAATGCAAAACCTGAAGTGTTGAAAGAAACAAAAGGTCAACCAACAATGATGAAATCTCAAAGGAAATCAGTCAATAAAGTTGAATGCTTTAAATTTCATAATTATGGGCATGTTGCAGCAAATTGCAGGAGCAGATCATTTCAGCCTCAATCAAACAATTCCTACATAGAAAGGTACTCTGGTTTCTTCAAGGGATGTTGTTTTTCATGTAACAAGTATGGACATAAAGCAGCTGATTGTAAAAGGAGGAAGATTAGAAATATTCATTATGATTCTTATGCTTATTTCTCTGGACACATGAGATGTTATTCTTGTAACAAGTATGGACATGTAGAAAAAGAATGCAGGTTGAACAGATATGAGAAATTGGATAACTTCCAGCACACAAATAGAAAGTTCAAAAAAATCTGGAAAAAGATGGAGGACCGATCAGAAACGTAGGGAATTTTGACCCTACTGCAGTCATCCGCTTCTGAAGCTTACTTCTCTGATTGACTGCAGGAATGAAATGGGATACATTATGAGATTTAGTAATGTATCATCACAGGGGGAGCAATGTATGATGTCTCTCATGGTTGATTTGATTTTTTCTGGTTATATGTATTTCTGACAGAGCATCTGATATGAAGAAGACAGGTACAGGAAGTACAAGTTCAGGGGGAGATGAAGGAATGTGAAAAATTTCTATGCTTCACTTTCCATACGCGGGTTCTATTAACAAAAGTCGCGTATGCATTGATGATAAGAGAATTTATATGATAGCTGAAGATCCAGAGCAGAGGTTCAAGGGGAGCATCAGTCTGACTGTTAATAACTGTATTATTGACTCAATTTCAGCTGAGTTTCTCAGTTCTATATAATGAGGAAACGATACATGGTTTCTTGTGTTGAAGATTGTGGATGAGTCCTGTTTGCTTGTTGATGAAGAGTATTCATTGTTGAGATGAAAGTCCTATAATTCGGAGATAAGGGCAGCCCATGCAGAGATTGTTGCTGATGACTTGCTGATGAACGTTTTCAGGTTGCACAAGAAGGAGCACTGGTCCAGGGGGAGTAGCAGGTTGAATACTAATGATTGCATTGTTGGTAATATGACTACTTATTCTTGGTTTTTGTGATACTCATGACTTGGTACATGGTTTATTATGATGAGATTTTGAACCCTGGTTGCTGATAAATATCTTTTGTGCTCACAAATGGATGAGTTGGATGTCGTTTGATTCAGAAATAAGACTAGATCATGCAGAGTTTGTTACTATGGTTGAGATCTTTTGCCTACATATGTTACTTCATGTTAAATCTTGAAGATCTTGATGGTATTGGACCACATGGATGATTGCTTGACACATATTTGAAGATGTTGTTCTGGTATGAAAATCTCTCTTGGAAAGATTGTATTGATGCAGCAAAGAATCTGAAGGCTTGGTTACTAATGTGCTTATGCTACAACTGTTGGATGACGCTTGAAGACACAACTACACTGTTCTATCTATCTGTAATCCAGGGAAGCATTCAAATATCCCAGAAAGAAGTTGAACACTGTCTTTTTCTTACAGAGGATCAGATCTGGTTAAAATTTAGAAGATGGAATTGGATACGCGGGTTTCCTGAAACACAGTCGCGTATATACGCGAGTTCCTTCACAGAAAATCGCGTATGTCTGATTGCTGACAAATTTCTGCTTGGAGTCAGCTCTCTTCAGCACAGCTGCAGTGCTGTTTGGTATCTTTGATACTGTTTGGTATCTCTGGTGGTGTTCCAGTTTTCATAATTATATTTCTAATGTTTTGATAAAGATGCCTTGATGATTTGTTGGTGAAAGTGTTCAGGATGCACAAACTAAGGGGGAGCCTTAGTCATATGAAAAAATTGCTTGGATGCACAGTTTCAGGGGGAGCATTAGCTTTGCTGAGTATAATGCATTGTTGGCACTATAATGGTTCTGAAATATGTTCTCTTTCTTGAGACTTTCTAGTGTTGGTTATGAAAAGTCATATTTTTATCTTGATGAAAAGGTCATGTTGAGACCCATGATGTAAAATTGTAATTTTCAGTCATGTAAGGACTTGTCAAAATTTGTAACCCCACTTGGTTGGGTAGCTGAGTTGAAATGTGTAAACCCACTTGGTTGGGTACTTGAGTCTTATATGTAAATCCACTTGTTTGGATATTTGATGTAAGTATGAGTCTTTGGTGATAGGACGTTCATAGAGTCATGTTTGAAGATTCAGCATGAACTCAGGGGGAGCTTGGCCACTTCAGTATATATCAGATCTGCAGAACGCTTCTTCCACATGCGGAGAAAAGGGGGAGAGTATGTTGGTTTTGATCCACCCTTTGCCCTTGATGTCAAAGGGGGAGAGTGACATGGTGTTTGAATGAAGAAAAAGAATGGTGTCAAAAATGGGGAATGTGACATGGTGTCATTGTATTCTTAATGTACCTATCTGTTGTAGTAACCAAACACCATCGTGGTTGCCATCAAGTCCAAAGGGGGAGATTGTTGGCAATATGATGCAGAGTGTTGACCTTGATGGCAACCCACTGAATGAAGATGAAGACATGAGATTGTTGGCATGTGTTGTCCTTGATGGCAATACACCTAATGAAGTTATTCTTGACTTGATGGACTTGGTAAATGATGTAAATATGATGTGATATGATGTTTGTTGACAATATGATGTAGAGAGTTGTTCTTGAATGGCAACCCACCTGATGAAGATGATGGCAACTTACTTGATGAAGTTGTGCTTGATATAATATGTCTTGACGAACTAAAACTGATGTATCTACAGTGAGTACAGAAGGCAATGAAGAAAGAAATTCAGCATGTGCTAAATATTTGATGAAAAGAGTATGTCTCAAGGCATACGCGGATATGTCTAGGAGAAGTCGCGTATGCACGCGGAAAAGAACGTTCCAAGTCGCGTATGGGCAAAAGCGCTCAAAAAGTGCAAAACCAGGGGTAACCACCATGGTATTGACCCATTGTATTGGGCAATGATCCGCCTAATTGACCCCGTCCAGGTAGTTTTGGGCTCATGGTATTGTTTTGGCCCATGGTATTGAAAAAGGGGCTCATGGTATTGAAAAAGGATAAACCTATATAAAGAGATGAAATTCATTATGCAAATCAAGAGTGTGGGTGCAAGATGTCTGAGCTTGAATGAATACTTCTCTCTGAAGTAGATCTGAATGGAAAGGGTTACACTTGAATGATAAATCTGAGTGTATGATGCACCAATGATGAAGAAGGGATCTAGATCTGAAATGTGCTTGTATTTGCTAGATATGTTTATGGAATGATTAGATCCAAGAAGAGGCGAACATCTGTCTGAAGTGAAGGGTTAAATCTGTGTGAAGTATCTGTTCTGAAGAAATGCAATGACCTAAATTCTCTGAAGAACCATACGCTAGTTCACAAGAGGAAGCGCGTATATACGCGGGGTCACTGGAAGAGAAAGCAGTGCGCAATGAAATTGTTCAATAATATGTGCGTAAGTATACCTTCAAGCGGTGTGAACGGAAGCACGCATATACGCAACATCAGTGAAAGGAAAGCGCGTATGAAAACTAGGGTTTGTTGAAGTCTGTGGTAAGAAATGTCTGATCTGTTCTGCTGGTTTACTAATATCTGTCAGTGAGTTATATGTATCAGTTTCGTGTTTGAATGTGCTTAAAAGTATGGAGTGGGTCCTGTCTGAAAATATGATGAAACGAGGCCTGCAAATTGTGTTCTAAAGGAAGCTTTGGATCCAGTGTGAAAATTGATGAAACGTGGTCCATAGAGGTGCCGAGGGTTGTAGCCTTCAGTCAGGGGGTTGAAGCTCCCTTCCAGGTGAGGCTGGTAAACGAGATCAGGGGGTTGTAGCTCCCTTCCAGGTGAGGCTGGTAAACGAAAGCAGGCGGTCGTAGCTCCCTTCCAGGAGAGGATGGTAAACGAGTCAGGGGGTTGGAGCTCCCTTCCAGGAGAGGTTGGTAAACGAGCGCAGGTGGGTGCCTGCATGCTGGTAGGAGTCTGCACCAGCACATATGTTGTAAGATGTTTTCTCTATAATAAAATATTGAAGGCTGAGCAACTGCAGCGGTGGTTTTCTCCCGACTTGGGTTTCCACCTAAAATCCCGGTGTTCATGTGTGATGCTTATGTGTGATGGTTTATTCTGTTCTTACTGCACATGTTTACTGTTTATTGAACATCTAATGAATGAATGATGGAATGATATAAGTGAAGAATTAATGGCATAATTAGATCTCTGTGTATACGCGAGTTTTATAAAGGATATCCGCGTGTATACGCTAGTTGTCTTCAGCAAAGTAGCGTATGGGTTTTAGAGCATGAAAAAGTAAAAAGTTTGAATATGCTGTAAATACTGATTCACCCCCCCCCTCTCAGTATTTTTCCCAACAAGGAGCATGAATCTGAACAACAGAATATGTTTGCATTCATTTAAACTCAACCGATTCATTTTGAAGAAGAAGTTAAAGAAAAGCATTAGGTCGAAGCAATGAACCAAGAAATTACTGCCATAGAGAAAAATCAGACTTGGGAATTAGCTGATCTCCCAAGAGACAAAACAAAAATTGGTGTAAAATGGGTATATAAGACCAAGCTAAATGAAAAATGAAAAGTTGAGAAACATAAGGCAAGGTTGGTTGCCAAAGGATTCTCACAACAGTTTGGTGTCAACTATGGTGAAACATTTGCTCCAGTAGAAAGGTTAGACACTGTCAGAACCATTTTTTCCACAACAGCTCAACACAAATGGAAAGTCTATCAGCTTGATGTAAAATCTTCCTTCCTAAATGGTATATTACAGGAAGAAGTTTATGTAGAGAAGCCTCCAGGTTTTGAAGTAAAAGGACAAGAGCATAAAGGATATAGATTGAAGAAAGCTTTATATGGTTTGAAACAAGCTCCAAGAGCATGGTACAGTTGCATCGACACCTATCTCATCAAAAGTGGTTTTTCCAGAAGCAGCCATGAACCCACTTCGTATACCAAATCTCATGAAGGTAAAATTCTTATTGTATTCCTTTATGTATATGATCTTCTTTATACAGGAAATATGATGTTAGAAGATTTCAAAGCGGTAATGCAAGCAGAATTTGATATGACAGATCCAGGAGTCATGAAATATTTCCTAGGAATTGAAATTCACCAATCTGATAATGGCATTTTTGTTGGTCAACAAAAATATGCCACTGATATCATTCAAAAGTTCAGAATGACCAATTTCAAATCAGTTGATACACCAATTGCTCAAGGTACCAAACTCGGCAAAGAAGATGTAGCACCATCTGTTGATCCCACATTGTATAAAATCCTAGTTGATAGTTTGTTGTATCTAATTGCAACTAGACCAAATATTATGTTTGCAGCAAGTTTTGTCTCCAGGTTTATGCAGTCACCAAAGATTACTCATTGGCAGGTTGCAAAAAGGATCTTAAGGTATATTGCAGGGACCATAGACTATGGTTTGTTTTATAAACATTTTGAAAATTGTTCACTTTCAGGTTATACAAACAGTGATTATGCAGGGAGTTTAGATGATCGCAAAAGTACCTCAGGGTATGTTTTTCATCTTGGAAAAAATATGATTTCATGGGCATCCAAGAAACAGTCAATCGTTTCAATATCTTCTACAAAGGCAGAATATGTAGCAGCAAATTCAGCAGCTTTTCAAGCAGTATGGTTGAGAATATTATTGAAAGACATTTCAGATATTCAGAAGGAGCCAACTCCAAATTACTATGATAACAGTTCAGCAATTTCTTTATCAAAAAATCACGTTTTTCACAAAAAGAGCAAGCACATTGACACACGTTTTCATTTCGTTCGTGAACTTGTCAATGATGGGGACATCACACTTTCTTTTTTTGGTTCCAAAGATCAGCTTGCAGATATTTTCACAAAGCCATTGGGAAAGACTGTATTTGAATTTCAAAGAGAGAAATTAGGCATTGTTAGTGCCTCCACTTGTAATAGTTGAGATTAGGAGGGGATGTTGAGATATTAATCTCACTGTCCATTAGGTTTAGTTCATTTAATTTGTTTTTTGCTAGGTGTCATAGGTAGTTTAGTTTTACTTCAGTTTACCTAAGTTTTACTCCAGTCATTTATTGCTGATGTTTCCAATATAATCCTATTTAACTATTTCGTAATATTGAGATGAGAAATTCTCTGCTCCATTTTATTTTTTAGTTTCTCAATTCTTTTCAAAATCATTACATGAATGAGAAGGAAAACAACACCAGGAATAATCAGGAGTAGCAGATTCAAACGACTATGCTTGGCAGTTGGTCATGGGGTCGATGAAACCAAGTTCACAAACTTCATAATCATTGACTGTTGTGAAACCTATGGTCTCCATAGACGTTTTGTAGGTGTTTCAAAGTAACAAATTGGAAGAATATGTTGGAGAGATTATGCTATCGGCAAGTTCAGGGAGTTGTGAAAAACCAAAATTGGATTTCTCTAACTTATTGTAATATTTATAAATAAAAAAAAAATCAAATAAAAAAAATAGTACATATACTCAAAATTGAAGCACGTTGTCATCTATGTTATGATTATCCATGTCTTCTTAGAATTGAAGCACGCTAGGAATCTTTTTAGCAAATATTTATGACTATGAACAGTCCCCATTTTTTTTTTTCTTGATCGAGTGTTGACTCATATATTTTCCATGGGTTCATTCAAAAACCGGTATAGTAGCACATTGTTTAGGTTTGGAAATTCCGTTTTTATATAATACGTCATACAGGTGGTCATCAATGGGCATGCGCTGTAAAACACATTGACTGCCATCTCACATGTAAGTCTCATTTTTCACGCCATGGGCCTGCCGATCATGGTGTCATAAAACGTGATCTAACATAATTTACAAATAGATTATGCATGATTATGGATAATAATTACATGATTAGCATTAATTACTCATAGAAAGATATTGTTTTTTGAAACACACTATAAGGACTTTGTCATAATTTTTGGGTATATGTAAAGTTAAATTTGAATACATGTAAGAATGTAAGAAAGTTTGATAGTGGGCTATTTATTTTAGAAAAATTTTAGGATTTGAGAACTTTTATGATAAAATTGTAAAAGACTATCTAATTTTAAATCTGAATAGATGTAAGAAAGTTTAATAGTGGATTATTTATTTCATAAATTTTTTAGGACTTGATTAACATGTGAGAAATTTTCAGATACAATTGTAAAATACTATATGTAAAGAAAGAAGGGATAATAAGCTATGCTACGATAAACCAAAAGAAATGAAAAGATAAACTATACAACAAAAGCAATTTGGTACCATAAACAGAATAAAATGAAACAATAAACTAGACAACAAAAGCAATTTGGAGGTTTCAAGCAGAGAAAAAAACAAAAAAAGTTATGTAAAACATAAAACAAACCGTTTCAAGAAACCATTTTTGATAAAAAAACCTCAACAGCTCAGTTGAGCATACTAACACACAATGCCCCTAAGTCCACAGTGGGGATTTTTAGCTCATCATGTCTTCTAAATCCACATACTGTTTTCTAATATTTATTCCTTCATCGACCTTATATGGTTTTGGCTTTATGACATATGCAATAAATATTATTTGTAAACCAACATACAAAAAATAGAAGTTTAAAATAGAGAACGGTTATGCATATATAAATAACTATATGACTTCGTTGATACATTCCAACTAATAATTTGTGTGCAAACGCTTAGGTAATTTGATCAATGTTGTTATCCAAATAAAAAAAATTCAAATTCAAAAAATCGGAATTATCAATATTATTGTATAGTTTGTGCACAACCTTCTCTACTTAAACTTTCTTTACGGAAACCAAGAACATTTATGACCTTTCCGCTATTTTAGATTTACCGCCTCTTAGTTTCCCTAAATTTCCTCAAGAGGAACTTAGAATTCTCCTTCCATATCTCATCATTGGTATAAACTTTATTTCTCCAAATAAGAACTCATACTCGGATTTCATCTATAATAGGTTCACAAGCTTA
Organism: Pinus albicaulis; assembly: GCA_034641835.2. Classification (NCBI taxonomy): domain Eukaryota; kingdom Viridiplantae; phylum Streptophyta; class Pinopsida; order Pinales; family Pinaceae; genus Pinus; species Pinus albicaulis. Next base: position 77,312 of record JAXQQM020072126.1, on the reverse strand, counting down.
TCTCTCCTGTGACAAGAATTGAAAACTGAGAAGAAGTGGAGAAGAGGATTACTCTTCTCAAGATTACGAATTAGTTAAATAAGATTACATTGGAGACATCAACAATTAATGACTTCAGTGAAACTGAACTAAAACTCGACTAAGTGTAACTGAACTAGGACACTTGGATGGACGGTTTCGACACCTATCAGGTGGTTGGAATTAGATTCTCCAACACTCCCCCTTAATTACAACCACATAAAAATTTAATTAAGATACAATTTAAAATTTTGACTTCAACTAGATTTAGTTTTCTTCTTCTCTTCTTCAAAATTCTATAGCCTCTAAATTGTTTCATCATTTTCTTCTTGTTGTATTCTTCAAACCTCAGTTTCTTCATTTGCTGGTACAGGTCTTCTATTGTTCCAAGTTGTCTAAGCATGTCCTGGCCTTCTTCAAGAAATGACTGGTATGTGGGATACTGCCACATATTGTCTTCTGTAGTGCGCTTTTCATCAGCAAAATGCTGCAACATAAGATGAGAATAATATTTTATCTCTTCAAAACTCCAATACCTGAAAATTTCATTGACGTGTTCATCATGCATGTTGTCTTCAACATTCATATCTACAACTTCTGAGTAGACCTCATCTAGACATGGTGTTGTAAGCCATGTTTCAAGGAACTTTAACTCTTCTTCATAATCGATATGTTTACCTGCACATTGGAAATCAATGGTAAGTACAAAACATCTTCAAAACCACACTGGTTTTGTCCCTTCTGCTCTACAATGGAAGCTTTCTCATGTTGCACTTCCTTCTCTGCTTATGCCTCTATATTTGTTTTCTGTTTATGGGCTCCCTGCTCTGCATCTGCCTCTATCTCGGTTTCTATCTCTGTCTTTATCTCTGTCTTTGTCTCTTCTTCACTAACATGTGCTGCTACAATCAGGTTATCTTCCCCTGACTCAAGTGGGGTTATCTCACCAAATAGCATCATCCTAATATGATGTTTTTGTTGCATCATCTATTGTAGAAATTATATGCACTAAGCATGCATATGTCCAAGATCCACCTGATCTTAAACTATTTAAATTTATGCATGATACTGAATCTATTCCACTTGTTAATCTTTTGCGGAAAAATTAATTTCACACACATGTGAAGCATAAACAAAAATATTCAATCGCACATAATACAGTTTTTAACCAGGAAAGCCTAAAGCTGAAAACCCCAACTATATATTATGTAACATGGAGATCATATGACAATCTCATTGAAGCATACAAAGCTTATCACAAGCCCTCAGTATAGTACAATCTTCATACACTAATCAAGACCAATATTGCAAATCCATGCACCGATCTCTGCCTCCTACTAGCCTGCCTCCACTGCGCAATCTCTAATGAAGAATAGCTCTGAATGAATTCGAATTACTCCATCCTTGACTGCGCAATCCTCATTGGCATCTCCACTGAGTGTGTGATGCAATCAATGCATCACTATAGTCACAACAGATAGTCTATCTTGCCCTTTCACCTATCTCTCCACTGGTCTCCACTAAAACTGCCATGCACTATAGTTAACTGATGTACTGTTCAGTTTATTAATGAGTTATTATTTGTGAATTAATTAACTAATTAATTCACTCCACTCTCACTAGTGTATCAATCAGCTAAACACTAGATACAACTAGCTCAATTGAGTCTAACCGAGTTAAACTGAATACAACTCCATAACTACTCTTCCAATTGTGTCATAACTCTGCCACTTGAGTTCTAACTGAGTCCTCCATGCATTAGCTCCAGTAAACCCTTGGGAATTGCGTAATTCCCTCAGTCCACTGATGTGCCACATCTGTGCACTGAAACGAAGTGCTCCAAGAGAATAAGTTGTTGTTTAATGTCTGATTATTATTAAGAGCTAATAATAATCGACATGCATCTATTTTTAGATCAGCGATCTATAAATAGACTTCGCCCAATATTCTAAAAATAGAATTTCATCTATTTTTCCAACTTGACCAACCATCCACAAATAGCATCCTGCAACTTCTGAAATATGATCATCGTGTCTAAAAATAGACTTGCGTCAAAAATAGCCTGCAGGCCCACTTAGTGAAGGTGACTCTTTTCACTAAGCTCATCATCTTGTTGAATCTCAACATCTGCAACCAATCATCATTAGCCAAAAATTCTCTATCAAAATTTATATCAACAATATTAGTCACTCGATTTACCATAGTATTTTTACTGTCATCAACAAGCTCTGTTGTTGGATTCACCATATCATCATCATCAAGCTCTGTTGCTGGAATCACCAAAACATCCTCAGCAAGCTTTCTTGCTAGTATCACCAAGTCGTCATCAACAAGCTCTGTTATTGTATTCATCAAATCTTCATCCACTTGTAGCTGTGTACAGTGGGTTTCACAAGCATCTTCGTGTTGCTTCTTTGTTGCTTCTTCAATTTCTTCATAGACATCATCCACTTGTGGCTGAGCACAATGGAATTCAAAAAACTCTTCATCTAGTTGTAGATCTGTTGCTTTAGATCCACCTTGATCTTCAACTTCAATGCTCCCCCTTGCACTAAAACACCTCTCAAGAGTATCCCAGGCCTCCTTGGTTGTCTTGGCATTTGAAATTAGAGGGAGAATGTTGACAGCCACTGATTTTGTTATGCATTTTAATCCAAAGGCATCTTTTTTCTTATTCACTTCCAGATCTAAAAATATCTCAAACATCTCCTGTTGTTACTTTAGCCTCTTGGCTTTTCCCATTTATTGAGTGTTGACTTACTACGACTCAACAAATAACACAAATTGTAGACATGACGTAGCTACTTGACTTTTACAAAAAAACTTCTTGCAAACTCTTTTCTTTAAAATATTGCAATGCCCATAATCTCTGTTATAGACCTTTCAAACATGCAATTTTTCTTTAAGCATTGCTTAAAAAAAATTACACCATGCCATACAGCCCTCTCTTTATAACAAATTTAAGTTTTTTTTATAAGAGAAAAAAAAAAAAAAAAAAACACACCTTTTATTCACTCTCCCTTTAAAAAAAAAATTCAAACAAATCCCTTAAAAAAAATATTAGATGAACCTTTGCTTTAATAATACGAACTCATTCAAATATTATATAAACTCTTTAAAAAGAAAAATGGTCCCCTTATGTTTTATTTTAAAAAAAACAATGACTTATATCCTATCTCGTATTAAAAAGGCATTAACGAACCGTAAGGAATGTGTAATACATAAGACCGCTCCATACTTAATGAAAGTGCTGGTACACTCAAGCAAATGAGATTGTGGTTTTCTCGGAAAAAAGGAACTTGGAAGTTTTCTCATAATTGGTGAAGGTCGGATGAATGATTGCGTATGACAATGCTGTGGGAAGGATCCGAAGGATCCGTTCAGCTTACTCCAGTTTTCATGAGCGAAGCCATGAGATTTGGAGGGGAGTATATGTTGGAACTAAACAGGACCCTTGCTGCAGATCCTCTCATCGAGATTTCCCAGATCCCAATTGCTGATGGAATGACGTTGTGCAGCCATTTTTACACATTTTTTTTAACAATCTTTCCTTCTTTACCGGCGCACATCCACCATTCATCTGCCGCGCTGATCGCGATTATCTTGTCTGTTTCCGCGCTGATAGGCGCTTCTGTTCCTCATTGGTATCACACTATCGGCTCTTCTGTTCCTCAATTAAGCGCGTTGATCAGATCAACTTGTTGTTTCTTACGCATTTCATCGTGCCTGAATATTACTTTCATTCTTAAACTTTAAACACTATCGCTTCCACATTATATTCTTGCATTTGCACTTCACCATACACCTACGATGATTTTTGCATATTTAATGACTTGAAATTTTCTCAAATGCATTAGCTCATATTCTGGAGTGTGTTATTCTTCAAAACTAAAAAATCTGAATTTGGGCTAACCTTTCTTCAATCTGTTTCGTTCGCGCCTTAATTGGATTAACGGTAGCTGATTTCTTCGTTTTCGTGTTGCTTTTTGGCAAGAGGCGTCTTCAGACTTCTTCAAATTTGTGGGGTTTTTTCAAAGAGTCTTATGCAGTCTAGCATCTTCTCTCTACTGCTCCAATTTCACTCATGTTTATGCTCTCTCCAGGATTTATGCAAACTAGATCTGAAATATTATGACAAGAATTGAAAATTATAAAAAAATGGAACAGAATTACTCTTCTTAAAATTAAGAATAAATTAAATAATATTACATTGGAAACATCAGCAATAAATAAATTGAGTGAAACTTTACTAAAACTCGACTAACTCAAACTAAACTAAAACATTTGAATAGACTATTTCAACACCTAACAAATTATTAGAATTAGATTCTCTAACCTCATATACACAGAACAGTGCAAGTTATTATATACCATGGATTTTGCCTTTTTTAAATACTATTAAAGCACTAGTGTAGTTGCTCGGCCCTTCTTATTCTAAGGGATTGATGTATATATGGACTGTTGATTTACAACGAAATGAATACCTGAATTAGTTTACCTACCATTATGATTTGAACGTCATACACATAACCGAGTCAAAGTCCGAATTATGACTCAAGTTATTCATATTTTTACTTAATTGTTGCTAATTTTTTTTATGGGTTTCGAAGGTTTTACACAGGAATTTGCCCTAAAGTTCCATTTCACCGTACTTTTCTCATAAAACTGTTTGGAGAAACCGGTTTCATGGCCCTTGAAATGTAAAGGAGTTGACTACTCAAGCAACGAAATAGCTCGGACGGCAGTTTTTTGTTGGAATCTGGGAAAAAAATTTCAAGAAATCAAGTAGTTTGGAATCCAGTTTTGATAGTGAAAATGGATTCAGCACTACCAAAAATCCTTAAAGTACTCAAAATACTAAAGTTTAACAACTATAAACATGATTCTGATAAAATGTTTGGTGGATTATTTTTAAAAACTCTGCCGAATTAAACGTCCGTACAAAATGCCGTTTCCCCTCCTATTCAGTTTCTTATACGTTTTCTTAAGAGAAACAAAAGTGTCTATTCTGTTTCTGGTAACGTCATTGACATGTACCCTCAAAACATAGATGACAAACGTGCCTGAATACCGAAGTCGCTGCCAATCACACACAACAAAACATAAATTTTTAAAACGATGAACGTGACATTCATTTAAATTCAACCCACAAGTGGGACTTCGTGCGTGACTTTCCATATCACGACAAGCAACTCACAGTCCCAGGTCCTCCATTTTCTTTAGCAGCCGTTCCGCAGTGAAATATTTTCTTTTAAATAAATTCGGGTGTGTCGTTTCGAGGCAACGTTTTAGCCCGGACTCCGGCAAAGATTTTTAAAAAATCCGGCAAAGATTTTATCAGAATCATGTTTACAGTTGTTAAACTTAAGTATTTTGAGTGTTCTAAGGGATTTTGGTAGTGCTGAATCCATTTCCAACCTCAAAAATGGATTTCAAACATTGCAAGTACCTGATTTCTTGAATTTAAGTTGCCCGGATTCCGGCAAAAAACTGCCGTCCGGGCTAAAACGTTGCCTGAGTAGACTACTCCAATAAATTCTCTCCATTTTGGAAAGAAAATCCACAATTAGTTTTAGGTTTGGGGTATACTCTAAGCATTAAAAAAAATTATCACAATCTAGTTGTTAAACAACAACAAATAACAAATAGTGGAAGGATTATTATTGATGGTTATTTACAAATGTAGTGTTATTCATAAATGTAGATTAACTAATTATTGTTATTGAAGGAAATTCATGTTGCTTGAAATTACTGGTTTTGTTTGTAAAGGGGCCAGATTTCACTCTTTCTATATGCTTCTAGGCCTTGGAACTTTAATATGTATGAGTTTCCTTATTTCTAAGGAAAATGAACTTTTAGCCAAATAGAAGCAGTTTTAAGTTTGTCCAATTTTATCTAATTATTCTATATCTTTTTTCATTTTTTTTTATTTTAATTTAAATCATAAATAATATTGTAACCTTTGATTATTAAAATGTCTTTTTATTTATATAAATAAATTAATTATTAAAATGTCTTTTTATTTATATAAATAAATTAGTCACCTTAAAAAAATCTATTAAATTAATGTGAATTACGTTACTTAAACTTATAAAATCAATATATATTTACAAAATTATATTTTAATTAAAATTAATCCATAAATTTTAAAAAATAATAAATTACTCTAATTATTATTAAAATGTATTTACACGAGATTAATAATTATTAAAATATATTTTTAATCATATAAATAAATTCTTATTACACAATTCATGCTTGTAATTTTAATTTTAACATATATATACACAATTAACCAAAAGGAAAAATATAGCAAACATTCCAGACTTAAAAAAAAGTGTTAAACTACGGCGTTCTTTAGATTGGTGTTTCTATTAACACGTTTGGCCATAACACAAGTCTCCTGTGGATTCCAACGGTTCACGAATAAGTTTTTTCTTAATAAGCTCTCTCTGTTTCTGAAGTTTGGGGGAAGAAGATTTCCGGTTTGTTGTAAACTGAACCAAAGGGCCATAAGCTGCTTCAGATAGGTTGTGCGACCAACACGTTTGCCAATAAACACAGCTAAGTCCAGGTTCGTGTATCGCGAGAATACACATGTTATATTCATCTTAATCTTCTCAGGCCCCATTTACCATGCATTCAATGATGTTTAAAAATATAAAGATGAGTTCGCTGATATTAAAATAAATAAAGATGTGATTTCATGATTATAGATGCATGTCTTTTTTAAGTAAAAATATGTTTTTAAAAAAATAAAATAGTTGCATATAGAAAGTCAAGCAGCCTCCCTATGAAAATATTTTCCATTAATGTCACTTATTGATCACCACTATTAAAAAAAAAATTATTTTTATTTTTATTAAGACTACTTTAGTTGATGTGTATCTATTTTATTTCTTCATTTCTTCACTTGGAAACGTTGTAAAAGTTTTTGTAAAATTTTAAGAAAACCAACTAGAAGGGGATGATCACAACTGTAATATCCAGCAAAGTGACGAGGATTAGAGAGATCTTATTCCCAAAGGTTAAAAACACCCAACAACCCCATTATTTTTAAAAGATATTTAGTTAGAAATATTTTTGAGATGTGTGTAGATGTTTTATTTTTTTTGGAAACGTTATAAAACAGTGTAGGGTTAACCAACCATGAGAATACCACATGGTTCTAAGTCCAGCAAAGTCATATACATAATCAAATATTGAATAAATGAATTATGAAAGGTTAAAGCTTAATCGAGGGGTTACTAATTTCTTTATTGTTAATTATGCATAATGTTTTTATAATTACGGGTCTAGATTTATTTAATTTTGGATCTATCATGAGTTGAGAGGGATCATATCTCTCAAGGTGCAAACATTTTTTTTGGAGTGTAGAATTTGAGGAAACGTTTGCACTTCGAGGGATTTGATCCCTCTAAGTGCACGCTACATTCTAGTTAGATGGATCTAGGTTGATTCCTTTGAGGGAAACAATGACATATTTTTAGATTATCATTATTATGTATATGTTTGAGATATTTTTTAATTTTGTTTTTGTTGATTGCCTTGAATGGTTTGTACATCTTAGCTACTTTGAGTGGTTTGTGTGTTTGGATTTGGATGGTAATGTATGTGAATGTTACAATTGTTGTGTAATATTTCTATATGTGTATGTAATTGTCTGTTAGTAATTAGTTGGTGATGAATAAGGGAGACAATCTTCTCAATAGTTTGCAAGAGGATTGATAATGAACATTTATTTCATTTAATTTTAGGTATCACAACTTTTGACAATTAATAATTTTTAATAGTGTGCCTCAGCTATCACAAAATCCTTATAGCATTTGTTATTTTTTACATCTTTTCATATAGATTATATGAAGAGGATAGTTGAGATTGTAAACATTCAATTTTTTAACTAGAACTATTATAGTAAACATCATACCTTGTCTTTCTTGCTCTCCAATATTAATAGGTTGAAATACTATAATACAAAAATCAGTGCACACTGTCAATCATTTTTTGAGCTTACACTGAAATCAATGCACATTGTTAATCCAAACACTTTCAATTAACGTATCATCATACATTGAGTTACATCAAATCAGAAATCACCATCTACACTCAAATCAATGCATCTAATGCACACAATCAAATAAGATTAGAAAACAACTACACTGAAATCAATGAATCTAATGCAAACAATCAAATAAGATTAGAAATTAGCATCTACACTGAAATCAATGCATCTAGTGCAAGAAATCAAATAAGATTATAAATCAGCATTTACACTGAAATCAATGCATCTAGTGCAAACGATCAAATAGGGATATAAATCACCATCTACACTGAAAGAAATGCATCTAGTGAAAGCAATCAAATAGTATTAGAAATCACTATCTACACTAAAATCAATTCATCTAGTGCAAGCAATCAAATAGAATTAGAAATCACCATCTACACTGAAATCAATACATATAGGTTAAGAAATCAAATAGAATTAGAAATAAACATGTTGTACATATTCCCTTCTCCATCCAAGATTTTGGCCTCCAACTCCTTTAAAATCTACTTCCAATGTTTTTGTGGTCAAAAACCCCCCATATCACACTCATCGCCACCCTCTCCGCTCCAAAATATATTGTTTAAATGTTTAAAGCCCGCATTTTAAATGTTTCAGGCCAAAGACCGTGAGCCGAGAAGGAAAGGGGCCTACCATTTTAGCAATCGGGCGCAATGGTGGCCGTCCGATCAAAGCCCAAATCAACGGAGCGGACACCTTTTATACGGCGGCCCCCACATATGTACCCCCGCATGCAAAACCGACAGTATATCCCCCGCACCACTCTAGTCGGCCAGGCGGTATTTCCCGCGGGGGAAGCGATCCCATACAGGTGGTGCCGCGTGTCCTCAGTACGAGCGGGAAATCGTTTTTCTCCCGCGCGTTAAAGGTCGTCCCATCGCTGGGCAGCGGAATCTGTTCGGACCGTCAGATCTGGTGATGTCGATCCGACGGTGGTTATTCTCCGGACTTGCCCACCTATTATTTCGTCTCCGCCACGCCCTATGGCCCGCCACCGTGTCACTCTCACCCACTCCCACCTGTTGACTCCGCCTCATCACCCCCCCCCATCTATCCATAGTACTTCCACGTGTTCTCATTTCGTACGACCTTAGTCTTCCTTCACGCTATATATATATATATATATGAATGATTGTTCATATGTTTTTATTCATATTTGTCGCTACTTCTCCCTCCCGACCCGACTGTGTCATGAACAAAACTCACATTTCGTCTATCTGTCGAGCCGCTATCGATTTTCTTCCACCACCCTGCATGTTTCCACCTTCTATCCACGTCCGCACTGTTATCTTCATCACCACCTCCATCGCTCCCACCTTCGTCTGAGTCAGTCTTCTCTGATTTTTTGTGGATTTTGCAGGTTTCAAGGTAACGGGAAGATATCTTAATCCGCTGCCGCCATTACAGAGGTTCAGGGCCCATGAAAGACGTTTTCCTGGGGTGAAATTTAATGAAGAAGCTGAGGGTAGGTGCGAGAAACGACTGCCATTAAAGAAGACAAAGAAATGCATTCACAGAACCCTCCAGAGAAATTCGCCCTGCAATAAAGATCCAGGATTCGAATCCAAAATCGAGGGCCGAGAGTACAGTACAGGAAGGCAGATTATCCCCAGTCTCTTACGGCGGCAGATTTTCCCTCGGCTCCAGGCATCACTTTGTATATATTTTATTATTTCTGTCTTGTATATAAGGAGATTGTTATCTCCCAGCATTTATCTCTGTATACAGATGGTTAGGTATATTCATTTATAGCTAGTCATTCATAGAGAAGGCGTGAATGTTTTCCGCCATTTTATTGAGTCATTAATTGTACCTCTTCTCCCTCCTCCTCTAGAAGTTTCTGTCTTCTCTATAAATACTTAGAAATAAGACATTTGAAGGGTTCCAGATTTCTATCAGAAAACTGTACAGCGAGAGGACTTCTGTATACATTTTTGTAAGATTTCTGTATGAAGCTTCAGAGCCCGTAGGGTCTCAGTGAGGAGGGGTTATAACTGTATTAAGGATTCTGGTCTTTGATATCTCACAGTATGTAATTTCTCTCATTTGTTAATACAATATCTCTTTTCATACTATTTACCTTCTTGTATCATGTTCTAGAATGCGAGTGGCTCACTAGTTTGCAGTAAGGATTCATCTTAAGTGGTGCCCTTTCTAGAATTAGTCAAGCGCTTTAAATAGGCCTAGTCATGGTATACTATTCCATGTTCACTCTTTCCATATTTTCTGCTATATTAGTTGCTTGAGGAGGGTGCTTTTAAAACGCCATTGTCATATAAGGATTCGTAAATTGGTGCGCCCTTATATGGTTCTGTTGTGTATCTGGGTATCAGTCTCATGCCGGCTAATATCTTCTTATGTTTCCTCACTGCACTCACTTCCTGATATCTGATTTCTGTGACATATTATTTGAATCGGCCCTCTTTACAGTAAGCGGTCTCTTAACTGTCTGATGTCTTCGTACTGGAGTTTTACATGATGTTCATACATTATTCTTATCTTTGTATCAGCTTCTGAGAGAGAGATTGGTCCCATTCAAATCTAGTTTCCTTGTTTTAACAAGAAATAGTAAGTGAGTTCTTGGACTGACAACCCAATTATAAGGGACTCCTTGCTATATTAAGATGTCCTAGGCACTGGTCTATGGCAACTCTAGGCTGTCTCTAGGAGGGTGACAAAATCATCCACAACATCTTTCTGGCGCCGTTGCCGGGGAACGAATTCAAGAATATCTTTTTCCCTGGGTTCGACATCTCATATTCACTCTCTAATCAGGTGAGCACAGAGAGGTGAAGAGTTGCAGATTTCTCACCTTGGCGACTCCACTGGTCTTTGATTGATAAATTTTATTGGAAGTCCTGGCTTCCCGGAAGCCCCATTTGAGGTCGGATACCTCCCAGCCGAAAACACCCATGTCTGACCCGGAAAAGATCATTCATAAAAGAGCTTGGAAAGAGAAGAAGTCAGTTCGTTCTGAAAATCCTGAATATTCCGTTGAAGATCATCCGCCCTCTTCTTCTCAAGAAGTTAGAACAGAAAAACCCGAGTTTCGCTCAGAAACTCCACGTAGAGGAATTACCTGGATTGAAGGAGAATCTCATCCTGCTTTCGAGGCTGAAGAAATTAAAGAGGTCACAGAAGTAGTTGTTGTTAACCGTGAGTTATTCTCATCTACACCTCAAGCCTCTGTGCAACATATTCCCATTATTATTCATACTCCGCTCCTTCCTACTCCTCTCCCTTCATCTGTATCTCAAATTGTTGTGCAACCCCCGCCTCCCCCAATGGCCAATGTCCCTGCATTTCTTTTGAACAAATACGCTCCTCTGGCCTTGCCCCAAGTGCTAAATGATATGCCGCAAGATTATTTGAAGATTTTGCCAAGATTTAATGGTGAAAATGAAGTTGATGCTCAGAAGCACCTCGAGACCTTCTGCTCTTTTGCAGAGAACTTAAATGTTGAACATCTGGATGTGGTCCTAAGGTTATTTGTGCAATCCTTGGAAGGTGAAGCTCAAAAATGGTTCAAGACGTTGGCAAACCATTCAATCACCACCTGGGACCAGATGGAAAATGCTTTTCTCAGGAAGTGGGGAGAAAAGAAAGACCAAGGGCAGTGCCTCATTGAATTTAATACGCTAAAGAAGAAACACAACGAGGGAGTGGTAGAATTTATCAAAAGGTTTAATAAATTATATCTGAACCTTCCTGCCGATATGAAACCTAAACAAGCTGCAGCCAAAGTTGTTTTCATAGCAGCTTTTGATTCCGATTTCGGTTTCTCTCTGCGGGAAAGAATGCCTGTCACCCTGGATGATGCTCAGACAGATGCCCTAGAGTTGGAGGCGAATTTCGCTGCCACTGGGAAGTCAAAAGGAAAAATAGAACCGGAAACTAGAAGAAAAGGCAAAGAAGAGGTTTCTACCTCTAATCAAGAAAAGGATTCAGATAAAATGGACGAGATAAGCAAGATGATAAAGAAGATGGTTAAGCTAGAACTGGAAGCTAAGAACGCAGCTCCCAAAAACTATTATAATGCTCCAAACAGAGGATATAATCCTCAGTACAGAAAGCCTCCATTGCAAATATTTCCAAGGGAAGCGAAAGAACATCAAGATCAGGTACCTCATCCCTTGTACCTGGAAGGACCAACAGATGACTCCGCTAGAGATGTAGCTTATAGACTAGAAGATTCAAATCTGGCTTTTTCAAATAATGATGATATGGAGTGCCCCCTGCAAGAAGAAGACGAAGAAGCAGAGATTGACCATTACTGCAAGCAATTTGCTGATTTCATGGAAGCACAATTCAACGTCAAATATGATCTCAAATCCTCGAGGAAGAGGACCAGAACTCAGGAGCAAGAAGAAGAAGCATCTGCTTAGAAGGAATCAGCGGCAAAGAGAGGTATAGAAAAGGGTAAGAATCTTCTAAATAACCCCTTGCAGTCTAATGATCAGATTCCCTCCTCTTCTAAACAAGTTGGTCCTCCTAATGTTGAGTCAGCATCAAAAGAAATCAAGTCTTCAGTTGAGAATAAGGATTCGAAAGAAGTAGTAATAGAAAAGCCCACATCTGCTTTCAATTTGCAAAAAGAACTTGAGAAGATTAAGATTCCTGTCCCCCTGACTGAATTATTAAAACAGCCTGTATATCAGTCTCAAGTTACTTCTTTCATACTTCCTCCTGAACTACCAATTGCACCTGATAGCTTAAATCTTCAAGAAGAAAGACCCATGGTAGTCTTTGGCCCACATGTCGAGGAGATAGACCCTTCTACTCCTCCCTTTTATGTGTCCCTAGTCATTCACGACCTGTTGTTACATAATTGTATGTTAGATTCTGGGGCTTCCCATAATCTCATGCCTCTCTCTGTCATGGAGCAACTAGGGCTGCAAATTACAAGACCATATAAAGATTTATATTCATTTGATTCTAAAAGGGTTAAGTGCTTGGGAATGATTAAAGATTTAGTGGTCAATTTGGCTCAAATCCCAGCAAAAAGTGTGGTCATGGACATTGTGGTTACCGATATCCCAGCTCGATTTGGCATGCTATTTTCAAGGTCCTGGGGTACCAAGATTGGGGGATCAATTAAATTGGATTTAACACATGCTACTGTCCCAGTCTTTGGAGGTCAGGAAAGGAGGTTGTACAGAGAAACTCGATTTGTTAAAATGGTAACTAAGGCTGACTGCTCAGACAATTCCCCAGTTTATAACAAAGAGGGAGACTTTTCATGTTTAATGTTGGAAGAAAATCAAGATTATGCACATGAACCCCTTTTTGGTCAAATTCAAGCTGAGCAGCCTAAAGAAGATCAGGAATCAGAAATTTGGACTTTGCATTTTGATGGAGCTAATTCAAGAGAAGGCAATGGAGCTAGGGTCTTGTTGATTTCTCCCACAGGGAAATGGGTGCCACTGTCTCTTAAACTGGAGTATGAGGCTACAAACAATGTAGCTGAATATGAAGCATTATTATTGGGGCTCCAGACAGCCAAGAGTATGGGCATCCAGTGTCTAAAAGTGTTTGGAGACTCTGGGCTGGTCGTAAGGCAGATTAAAAATGAATGTCAAACTAAGCATCCACAGCTCAGGGCATATAGAAACAAAGTATGGGACATGATAGAAAATTTCTTCTCATCGTTTAATATCCAGTTCATGCCCCGGGAGCGAAACAGAATAGCAGACTCTCTCGCTGTAGTTGCCAGTACCTTTCGTCCTCCTCAGAATCCACTCCTAAGATATGAAGTGGAGGTACGGTACAGACCATCCATTCCAGATAATATAAAGCATTGGCAGGTATTCGAAGATGATGAACAAATGAAAAGATTTATGGAGACTGTGGGAGAATTCTCCAGTATGGAGATTGATGGTGATGAAGAGGAAGAAGTTGAAAATATTGCTGAACACAAATGGGAAGAAAGAATAGCAGGTAATAAAGTGCTGCAACTGAAAGGTAATGTTATACCTAGAGGGTTGGTACCTTTAGAAAGGTTATTCAATAAAGATGGCGTTCCAACGCAGCCAAATAAAGTAGTAGAAGAAGATCAAGTAGGAGATTTGAATCTGGGTACCCCTGCTGATCCTAAAGTTGTCAAATTATCCAAAAGAATCCCAGAAGAATACAAGGAAAAGTATTTGAAATTATTTCAATCTTATAAAGATGTTTTTGCATGGTCCTATCAGGACCTAAAAACTTTTGATGTAAATGTAATACAACATAAGATTCCATTGAGGGAGGATGCAAAGCCATATAAGCAGAAGCTCAGACAGATAAACCCCTTGCTGCTTCCCTCAATTGAAAAAGAAATTAAGAAGTTACTAAAGGCCAAGATAATTGTACCACTAAGATACTCCGAATGGGTAGCAAATCTTGTTCCTGTTAGGAAGAAAAATGGAGAAATAAGGCTGTGTGTAGATTTCAGGAATTTGAACAGAGCATCTCTTAAAGATAATTACCCACTGCCCAAGATGGACCACATCCTGCAGAAAGTAGTGGGAGCATCCAGAATGTCAATGATGGATGGATTTTCGGGCTACAATCAGGTAGCCGTGTTCCCAGAGGACCAGAAGAAAACTGCATTTACTACACCATGGGGAACCTTTATGTATGCAAGGATGCCATTCGGATTAATTAATGCAGGAGCTACTTTTCAGAGGGCAATGGACATAGCCTTTGTCGGAGAACAGGACAAGTTCTTGGTGGTGTATCTTGATGATATCACAGTGTTCTCAAAGAATGATGATGAGCATATTGCGCATTTAAGAAGAACTTTTGAAAAATGCAGAAGGTATGGCCTTTCTCTTAACCCCCAAAAATCTGTGTTTGCATTAGATGAAGGAAAACTCTTAGGACATATTGTGACTAAAGATGGTGTGAAAATTGATCCTAAGAGAGTTGAAGTGATAAACAACATTCCTTTGCCAAGAAATAAGAAAGAAGTACAGGTGTTTTTAGGTCGGATTAATTTCTTGAGAAGATTTATCCCTAACTATGCAGAGATAGTTAGACACATAACCAATATGTTGAAAAAGGAAAATGAAGTAAAATGGTCCCAGGAGTCTAGAGATGCATTCACAAGGATAAAACAAGCATTTGCTGAAGCTCTTGTGCTAGCAGGGCCAGATTACAAAAAGCCATTTATGATTTTCTCATTTGCTTCACCTCATACCATTGCTGGAGTGTTATTGCAGAAGAATGAAGAGGGATATGAACATCCCATAGCTTTCTTCAGCCAAGTGCTTTATGATGTTGAATTGAAATATAATATACTAGAGAAGCAGGCATATGCCCTAGTCAAGTCCCTTAAAGCTTTCAGAGTCTATGTTTTGCAATCTCACATTACAGCCTATGTCCCTACAGCAGCAGTCAAAGACATTCTGGTTCAAGGAGACAGCGAAGGTAGGAGATGAAGATGGATTGCAAAAATCCAGGAGTATGATTTGGATATAAGGCCTACTAAATTGGTGAAAGGACAGGGATTTTCAAGTTGGAGACCTGGTTCTTAGATGGGATGTTCGCAGAGCAGAAAAAGGCAAACATGCTAAATTTGATCCATTGTGGTTCGGGCCATTCAAAATAGTGAAGTTGGGAAGAAACAACACCTTTACTTTAGAAAATCTACAGGGTGATTTATTGGATGCGCCCGTGAATGGCCAGTTCCTCAAGCCTTATTTTCAGTTCTGACCCGAGCTGGGAATACCTGATTGTATATACTGTATATAGTTTATTTTGGCTTTTATTTTTATAGAGGAAAAGAATGTTGATAATTGCTTGAAGTAAGAAGTGCAGGGGAATTGGAAAATAAGATGAAATATTTAATGGTCTGCGTGTTCTTGACATGCCCGAGGACAGGCATGTCGTCCCCAGATGGAGCCGATGTTGTACATATTCCCTTCTCCATCCAAGATTTTGGCCTCCAACTCCTTTAAAATCCACTTCCAATGTTTTTGTGGTCAAAAACCCCCCATATCACACTCATCGCCACCCTCTCTGCTCCAAAATATATTGTTTAAATGTTTAAAGCCCGCATTTTAAATGTTTCAGGCCGAAGACCGTGAGCCGAGAAGGAAAGGGGCCTACCATTTTAGCAATCGGGCGCAATGGTGGTCGTCCGATCAAAGCCCAAATCAACGGAGCGGACACCTTTTATACGGCGGCCCCCACATATGTACCCCCGCATGCAAAACCGGCAGTATATCCCCCGCACCACTCTCATCGGCCAGGCGGTATTTCCCGCGGGGGAAGCGATCCCATACAGGTGGTGCCGTGTGTCCTCAGTACGAGCGGGAAACCGCTTTTCTCCCGCGCGTTAAAGGTCGTCCCATCGCTGGGCAGCGGAATCTGTTCGGACCGTCAGATCTGGTGATGTTGATCCGACGGTGGTTATTCTCCGGACTTGCCCACCTATTATTTCGTCTCCGCCACGCCCTATGGCCCGCCACCGTGTCACTCTCACCCACTCCTGCCTGTTGACTCCGCCTCATCACCCCCCCCCCATCTGTCCATAGTACTTCCACGTGTTCTCATTTCGTACGACCTTAGTCTTCCTTCGCGCTATATATATATATATATGAATGATTGTTCATATGTTTTTATTCATATTTGTCGCTACTTCTCCCTCCCGACCCGACTGTGTCATGAACAAAACTCACATTTCGTCTATCTGTCGAGCCACTATCGATTTTCTTCCACCACCCTGCCTGTTTCCGCCTTCTATCCACGTCCGCACTGTTATCTTCATCACCACCTCCATCGCTCCCACCTTCGTTTGAGTCAGTCTTCTCTGATATTTTGTGGATTTTGCAGGTTTCAAGGTAACGGGAAGATATCTTAATCCACTGCCGCCATTACATAGGTTCAGGGCCCATGAAAGACGTTTTCCTGGGGTGAAATTTAATGAAGAAGCTGAGGGTAGGTGCGAGAAACGACTGCCATTAAAGAAGACAAAGAAATGCATTCACAGAACCCTTCAGAGAAATTCGCCCTGCAATAAAGATCCAGGATTCGAATCCAAAATCGAGGGCCGAGAGTACAGTACAGGAAGGCAGATTATCCCCAGTCTCTTACGGCGGCAGATTTTCCCTCGGCTCCAGGCATCACTTTGTATATATTTTATTATTTATGTCTTGTATATAAGGAGATTGTTATCTCCCAGCATTTATCTCTGTATACAGATGGTTAGGTATATTCATTTATAGCTAGTCATTCATAGAGAAGGCGCGAATGTTTTCCGCCATTTTATTGAGTCATTAATTGTACCTCTTCTCCCTCCTCCTCTAGAAGTTTCTGTCTTCTCTATAAATACTTAGAAATAAGACATTTGAAGGCTTCCAGATTTCTATCAGAAAACTGTACAGCGAGAGGACTTCTGTATACATTTTTGTAAGATTTCTGTATGAAGCTTCAGAGCCCGTAGGGTCTCAGTGAGGAGGGGTTATAACTGTATTGAGGATTCTGGTCTTTGATATCTCACAGTATGTAATTTCTCTCATGTGTTAATACAATATCTCTTTTCATACTATTTACCTTCTTGTATCATGTTCTAGAATGCGAGTGGCTCACTAGTTTGCAGTAAGGATTCATCTTAAATGGTGCCCTTTCTGGAATTAGTCAAGCGCTTTAAATAGGCCTAGTCATGATATATTGTTCCATGTTCACTCTTTCCATATTTTCTGCTATATTAGTTGCTTGAGGAGGGTGCTTTTAAAACGCCATTGTCATATAAGGATTCGTAAATTGGTGCGCCCTTGTATGGTTCTGTTGTGTATCTGGGTATCAGTCTCATGTCAGCTAATATCCTCTTATATTTCCTCATTGCACTCTTTTCTTGATAACTGATTTCTGTGATATATTATTTGAATCAGCCCTCTTTACAGTAAGCGGTCTCTTAACTTTCTGATGTCTTCGTACTGGAGTTTTACATGATGTTCATACATTATTCTTATCTTTGTATCAGCTTCTGAGAGAGAGATTGGTCCCATTCAAATCTAGTTTCCTTGTTTTAACAAGAGATAGTAAGTGAGTTCTTGGACTGACAACCCAATTATAAGGGACTCCTTGCTATATTAAGATGTCCTAGGCACTGGTCTATGGCAACTCTAGGCTGTCTCTAGGAGGGTGACAAAATCATCCACAACAAAACATATACACTGAAATCAATGTATTTAGTGCAAGTAATCAAATAGAATTAGAAAACATCTACATTGAAATCAATACATCTAGCGCAAGCAATCAAATAATATTATAAATCAACATCTACACTAAAATCAATGCATATGGTGTAAGCAATCAAATATAATTGGATATCAGTCTCTACACTAAAATCAATGCATCTAGTGCAAGAAATCAAATAGGATTAGAAATCACCATCTACCATGAATTCAGTTCATTTAGTGCAAGAAATCTTCTTCCCTCTCTCCCCCCTCCATCTATATCTATATCTCCCTCCATCTCTCCTTCTTTTTCTCTCTACCTCTGCCTCAAACATAAACACATTCTCTCCATCTCTTCCTTTTCACTGCTGCCCCCCCCCCCCAACTCTCTCCATTTTTCTCTTTGTATGTATTTCTTCTTCTCTCCCTCTCCTCACTGTCCAAATCCATCTATTTGTCCTCCCTCTCTCCTCCTCTCTATCCCTTCCTCTCTCCTCTCTCTCCCATTCTCTCCCATCTCTCATTCTCTCCACCCACCTCTCTCTCTCTCTCCTCCAACCCTGTCACTATTTCCCTCCATATCTCCTTCTCTCTCCTTATCTCTTTGCCCCTCTCTCCCCCCTTTGTTTTTGTGTCTCCCCTATGTCTCTTACACTTCTCTCTCTTTCTCACTACATCCTTCTCTCTCTCTTCATTCCTCCTCTCCCCTCTCCTTCAGTTTATATCCTTCAATTCAAGAAATAAAATAGGATTAGAAATAACAATATACACTTAAATCAAGGCATCTAGTGCAATAATTTGTCTTCCCTCTCTCCCCCATCCATCTATCTCAATATCTCCCTCCATCTCTCCTTTGTCTCTCTACTTCACCTCCTCCCCCAAACACACATGTTTTATCTCTCCATATCTATCTATCTCTCCCTCTCTCTATTTCTCTCTTCTTCCCTCTCTTCACCTTTGTAGCAACCCCAATTTTAACATGCAATTAATTATCAACACAAAATATGTTTAACTAATCATCATAGAATTTTCAGAAACATGAGCAAGACGACTTACCTGTAATGGAGATATTCCTTACTTGAGACTCCAAAGATGAATGTTATCTGAATGCTGTTGACTGCAGCAAAGTTTTGGGTACAACTCTCCACCCAAATGTAGGCTCAACTGTATGTAATATTTCCACAGCTGGCCACCCACGAGCCCTCAATCAACGTACTACTGGCAGGGTATCCTTTGCCTCACAATACCTTTCTTTCCAGAGAATGGATGAAAGAATTATCCATGAATCTTCCTCAATGTCTATTAAATAGAACAAACAATGGAATGGGAACCACATGCACAGTCAACATGCAACCTTTATTTCTTTATTTTAAGTTTTTACTTAATTTAATGTTTTTCCTAGTTTAACTTATTTTTTGTTAACTTTACTTATTTTTATAGTTTCTTAGTTTAACTCTTTCTTAATTTATTTTAATTTTTTATTTTTTTAATTAACTCTTTCTTAATTAGCTCTTAACTTCACTTATTTATTTATTTTTAGGACTCCAGTTTATTATTTACTATTTTATTTAGAACTCCAGTTATGGCTTACTATTTTATTTATTATTTTTATTGTTCTCTTGACTTATTATTTATTTACTTAATTATTTTATTATATTATATTATTTATCTATTATTTATTATTTTATAATTATTAGGGGACACTACATACTCCCCCTCTTCAAGGAACTTCGTCCCGAAGTTAAGTATTTGATTATATTATATTATATTATTTAGTTATTTATTACTTCACATGTGACCAACACCCTCTGCTGAACTAGTATAACCAACAGACATCGAAAGTTCCCACAACACCCGGGATCTCAAGGAATCTCTGTCCTTTTTCCCACTTCCATAACCATGCATAAGCCTCCTCGGTCTGTACCATAGCCAAGGCTGGCCCCAAGACTCGTGCCTGGCTCAGACCTCATCTACCCCAAGGCAGGCACCTGGCTCAGTACTCCATGCAGTAGTACTCCAGACATCTCGCAAGGCTATCCCACTCCCTCTACACTCACTAAGGCGCACAATCCCAGGCATCGAATTCTTACACCCACTTCCAAACTTCGGCGTCCCAATCCGATACCAGGCAGTTGGCCTACAATATCATGACCTTGGCCTCCTCAAGATGGTCCCACAACCCTTCAAGAGCTATCCATCAAGAGCTATACAAGACAAAGGAACCACTGGCATATGTAGTGTTGATTGAGTTTTTCCCCAACCCATATGGTGCTACATATTCTCCCTCATAAGTGTGGGCTCCTATGAGATCATCGAATAAACTAGCCTTCTTGGCCCATTTGTAGATTTCCTGCCAATCACCTCATCTCAACATGCATCCAATGCAATAGTTATAATCATATCATCGTAGAAAATAATTCACATCCTAACCCTTTCATTTCATCATAATAATATAACATCTTTTTAATAACCACATTCTAAATAGTAAAAAACTGAATCCTCATGTATGTCACGAAATCTGTATCGATTCCACATGCTTCACATCATGAAATACCATCATAAGTTATAACATCAACATACATAATAAACTAATCACATGTCAATATAACCTCAATTCATAACATCATAATCCATATGCATATCATAATCATCATTTTCATACAACTATATAAGTAAGAGCCACATCTGCATTATTACAATCATCCCATAAAAATTAATTTAAAACCATAACTGAAATCATAATGTATGATTTAGGTGTATAAATTTTAAACAGTAAGACACAATCTAGAGGTTTCATAAAATTTTCTACCTTAGCTAAATTATGCGTTCCTATTTAGTTCACCACACAATTTTAATCAAATAGATAAGGAAAGTCTTTAAAAATAACATCTGCATCTTCCCAGGTAGTTGAGCCTGGGTATATTAGTCCCACTGGACCTTGACTTGCTCAAACTCACTATTCCTGAGTCGACGAACCTGTTGGTCCAGTATACATAATGGTTTGACCTGAAGAACTCCCTCCTCGAAAACTTGTAATTTTTCAAATGTTAGTACATGGGATAGGTCAGATACATATTTTCTAAGCATAGAAACATGAAACACATTATGCACTCTTCTTAGATGGAATGGCAACTCGAGCTTATAAGCAACTGGTCTGATCCTCTCTAGGATCTGAAATGGGCCGAAAAATCTAGGGGATAATTTTGTTCCCTTTCCAAATCTGAAGGAACTCTTAGAGGATTTGACTCTAATAAAAACTTGGCTTCCTTCCTTAAAGCTTCTATCAATTCTCTTTGCATCGGCATAACTTTTCTGGCGATCCCTTACTTATTTTAGTCTCTACTTAATTATTTCCATTTGTTCTTCCCTTTCTTGGAGAATTTCAAGTCCTAACATGATGCGATCCTCTAATCGATCCCAACTCAATGGAGTACGACATGGTCTTCCATAGAAGAGTTCGAAGGGAGCTACCTGAATTGAACTGTGATAACTATTGTTGTATGTAAATTCCATTAAGGGAAGGTATTTATCCCATTGATTTTGTTGATCCATGACATACATTCTGAGCATGTCCTCTAATACTTGGTTTACTCTTTTTGTTTGCCTATCTGTCTCTGGATGATATGCAGTAATGAAGTTTAGTTGTGTTCCCATAGATTGTAAAATTCTTTTCCAAAATCTCGAATTAAAGCGTGTATCTCTGTCAGATATTATTTTCCAAGGCACTCCATGAAGGCGAATTATTTCCTTAAGGAAAATTTGAGCAACAGTTGGTGCATCGAAGGTGCTCTTCACTGGAATGAAGTGAGCACTCTTAGTTACTTTTTCAACCATGACCATGATGCAGTCATGTCTTTGGGAAGTCATAGGTACTCCCCCAACAAAATCCATTGAAACCACTTCCCACTTAGTTTCTATTATATCATGGGGTTGTAAAATACCTGCAGGGTGACAATGTTCAGCTTTAACCTATTGACATTTTAGGCAGCAAGCCATGAACTATGTTATATATTTTTTCATTCTTGCCCAGAAAAATAGTTGTTTCAAATCTACATACATTTTTTGGACTCCTAGATGTGCAGCATCTGGAGATTGGTGGGATTATTTCATTATCAATTTATGAAGTTCATCATCAGCCGATACATACATCTTACCATTATAATATAGCAACCCATCCTCATCTAAGGTGTATCCTCCCACTTGGATGCCATTGGTACTTCTTCTTGTAAGGCAAGTTTTATTTGTTGGTATTGTTGGTCCCCTATTAGGTGGTTCAGAATCCATCTTTTTAGGTCTGTCTTTACGGACAGTATTGAATGAACTCTAGGTGTCCTGCTTAAAGCATCTGCAAACTTATTTTATTTCCCTTTGATGTAGGATATCCTGAAATCATATTCACTAAATAACTCACTCCAACGTCATTGTCGAGCATTAAGGTCCTTTTGAGTGAATATATGCTCAAGATCTTTATGATCCATTCTTAATTCAAATTGGCACCCCATCAAATAATGTCTCCATAGTCTCAGGGCCATTACAACTGAAGCTAATTCTAGATCATGTGTGTCATAATTGATTTCATGGGTCTTGAGTTTACGTGAAGCATAAGCAATAACCCCTTTGTCTTGCATCAAGACTGCACCTAACCCTTCTCCTGATGCATCTGTGCACACACAAAAGTCTTTTTCCATGTCGATTACCTTTAATATTGGAGCAGTTGTTAAGTATTGTTTTAGCTCATTTAATGTCCTTTCACACTCACTTTTCCATTTAAACTTAACCCCTTTCCTTTGGATGTTTTGATATCCGTGAAAATCCTTCTACGAATATTCTATTATAACCTGCCAACCCCATAAAGTTGTGCACTTATTTGACATTCTTAGGAGCAGGCCAATCCATTATAGATTCAATCTTGTTGCGATCCACTGCAATTCCTTCCCCACTAATGGTATGGCCTAGATATTGAATTTCCTTCTCAAAGAAAGAACACTTAGTATTTTTTCCATATAGATTATGTTCTCTAAGACATTGAAGTACCAGTTTCAAATGCTCTTGATGCTCCTTCTCATTACAAAAATAAATGAGGATGTCATCCAGGAACAGTTGAACAAAACGGTCCGGATATCTATGAAAAACACTATTCATCAAGTTCATGAAGGCTGTCGGGGCATTAGTCAAACCAAATGGTACAACAATAAATTCATAGTGCCCATATCATGTTCTGAACGGTGTCTTAGGTATGTCCTCCTCTTTGATTCTTAATTGATGGTGATCCAGGTGGATATTGGTGGCCACCCACCTATTCCACTTGGGGCCCTACCATTGTCTCTTTCATTTTTACAATTTCGGCATGAATTACTATTTTTAGCAGTTTTTTGGGTCTTGAACTTCCGGAGCCGTTTTGAGGCCCTAAACGATGTTTTTTTTGGAAAATCGAGAGCAACATGGGTCCATGGACTGATGTTGCTCACATCAAAATATGTATTCCTTGGATAGATCTTTCTAACTAGGTATCGAGCACGTTAAACGGAGATCATATGCCAAAGTTATGTCCCCAGGAATTTGAAACACCAATTTACTCAAACGGGGCCCATAGTTTTGGCGCTTCATCTCGTAGGGTTAGGGTTTTGGATGTTTAGAATTTTCCATTATTTCTAAATAATAAATAGGCCCTCGAGCCTCATTGTAACACAGTTTAGAGGCATGTAGCCACCACATCTCTTCTCAGAGAGAAGCTACCAGCGCCCTTGCAAACTGCCTCAGTCGTCCACCGATCGTGGCGCTCACCATCATTCTCAACTCTTGTGGGAACGAGACTTCAGATTGCTCGCTTCTCTACGAGAGCGACCCAGAATTCGGCCACACATACAAGGCACTCTTGGGGGGTACGCAAGTTCCAAATTTTCACCTCTAAAATGCACTTTTATGTCACCTGGGACACCTTTGTGTTCCTTCAAGCGAGCGTGCCAAGATGATATGGGAAGCACACTACAATCGAATCCCTGGGCATTTTGGGGTCGAGAAAACAGTGGCAGTACTACAGAATTATTTCTATTGGCCGAACCTTCGACAGGATGTTGGGAAGTACATTAGATCCTATACTGCTTGCGCCATTGCCAAACCGACCATCAAGAAGCAAGGCCTCTATACTCCGCTACCTACCCCTAGTCGACCTTGGGAATCCATCTCCATGGATTACATGTCAAGCCTTCCTTATACTAAGCATGGAAACGACTGTGTTTTTGTGGTCGTCGACAGATTCTCGAAGATAGAAATTATGGTGACTTGCAAGAAGAATATCACAGCAGAAGCCACTGCTAAAATCTTCTTTGAACGAGTGTGGGTGCACTTTTGGATCCCACGGTCTATCATATTAGATTGGGACAACAAGTTCCTTAGCACATTTTGGTCCAGCCTCTGGTCAATGCTGGACACCAAGCTCACCAAGTCCACAGCTTTCCATCCCCAAACTGATGACCAGAGAGAGGTCATCAACAGGATGATTATACACATTCTGTGCATGTACAATTCAAAGCATCCACGCACATGGGATGAGAGCCTCCCCTATGTACAACACAGTTATAACCAGGCTCTCCATAGCTCAATTGGCCACAACCCCTTTCAGGTGGGCTTGGGATTCTATCCACCATGTCCCATTGACATAGCCATTCCATTTGTAGCTACTCAAGCCGATTCGGCTCATGTCCAGTCTGAAGCTGAAAAAGCAAACAACTTCATCAAGCACATTCAACACATTCGCCAACAGGTTCATGACATATTGGACAGAGCCAATGCTAAGTACAAGCAACGAAATGATCAACATCGGGTGCCACACAACTTCCAGGTGGGCAACAAAGTGTGGCCACATTTGCAGAAGGAGCGCCTCACTAGACCCCACCGCAAGCTTCGCTCGCTCCGATATGGGCCTTACACCATCACCAAGGTTGTAGGGAACAATGCCTTCGAGCTCAGTATTCCACCATTCCTTGGTCTTCACCCAGTATTCAATGTGGACCGCCTTCATCCCTACTTCCCACCTCTATTAGACACCTCTGACATTGCAGAACAACTCACACCAACAGAGTTAAACCCAGACTGCATGGAATAGGGCACCACAGATTGTATCATGGACATAAATCCGAATCAGATGGAAACCTGACCATAATTCTATCTTGGAAAATACTAAAGCTCATTTTATTTGGTCAAAGATGTCATCTATGCGAGGCATGGGGTATCGGTTTCGAATGGTGGCCTTATTTAGATCTCAGTAATCAATGCATAACATAAGAGTTCCATCTTTTTTCTTCACAAAGATCATCGACGCACCCCAAGGTGATACATTGGGTCGGATTAATCCTTGATCAAGCAATTCTTTAAGTTGGATACTCATCTCATTAAGCTCTGAAACAACCATTTGATAGGGTGTTTTAGATATGGGTTCTGCTCCTGGTTTCAAGGAAATGGAAAAATCAATTTCTCAGATAGGAGGCAAGCCTGGGAGCTCTAGAGGAAACACATCTGAAAATTCAGAAAGTAGTGGGTGCAACTTATTAGAAGACTTCTCGTCGACACTAACCATTTCTACTGCATAAACCTTACATCCTTTCCTCATACACTTATTAACCTTCTTTGTTGATATGAGGCGCAACGAAATATCCCGTTTAATTCCCTCGAATACTGTGGATTATCGCTGGTCATTTTTTAAGAGAATTGTCTTATTATAGAAATACACTACAACTTGATGAGATTCAAGCCAATCCATTTGTACAATTAGGTCATAAGTTCCTAGAGTCATTTTGTATAGGTTCATCTTGGTGTCACATCCCCCAAGGTTAACAATGAAATCCCTTACTAGTGATCCTAGTGATTTCTGAGAGCCTGATGCCATTTCTACCATTCTAAAGTTACTTTTCTCATGAGCTATCAATCCACATCTAAGAAATGTTGAAGGAGAAATAAAACTATTAGTGGCACCTTGATCAATTAACACAGATAGAGGAATGTTGTTTATCATACCTGCGGACTCCACAACTGTGGATTGGTGCTCGACCTAGCGATGGTTAATGGCGGCATGAATTCGATGTGGGTTTTGTGGTCTTCCTCCTCATGCTTTATGTCCCTGTTGTTTGATCCCTGCTTGATACCTTGGACAATCTTTTTTATAATGTGGACCTCCACATTCCCAACATTCTGCTTGCCTTCAGTTCTCATTTGGTCTCAATCCTTAGCCACCAAATCCTCTACCTCCACCATTTGTTCTTCCCATGAAGGACTGACCCCTACGTCCTCTTGGAAGCAATCCAAAAGTTGCACTAGCAATCTAGGCAACATTGTTTCGTCTTTCTCAGAATCCATATTGGTGCCCCCCTAATCTATTTACCCTCATCGTGGGGTGCTCCTTCTATGTATTATTATCAACCACCATTTTATTTTTCATATTTATCGTCCTCAAGACTTGTTTGGCTAGACTAATGGTTGATGCCATAGTGGTGGGTTTCCACATGGTGACTTCTTCTCAAATCAGAGGATTGAGCCCATGCAAGAACCTTTCAGCTTGACGTTTTTCATCTGCCATATAGTCCACATGATGGACCAACCTATAGAATTCAGCTTCACAGTATTCAATAGATCTACCATTCCGCTGCACTGCATGGAAAGCCCCCATTTGTTGGTGTTTGTAGTCCTTTGATAGGTACCTAGTTCTGAAGGCTTCCTCAAACATTTCCCAAGTAACTTGCAGTGGTGTGACTTTTACCTTCATTTCTTCATTTACCCACCATAATAAGGCTTCTCCTTTTAGTAGACTCATTTCTATTTGAGCCTTTTCCCTTGAATTATATTCCTTAAAGCTAAGTGCCCTCTTGACACCGACTACCCATGCTTCTGCCTTTGAATCACCATCTTGACCTGTGAATTCTGGTAATTTAGATATTTGAACTTCTTTCATAATGTCGAGGTTTGTTTGTATAGCTTCGACATTCAATTGAGAATTTAAGTCTTGCCTCTATTTTTGTTCCAACCCCCTTCCTTGACCTAGATCATCTCTTTTACCTTAACCTTGGCTTGTGGCCCAATCCTTAAAGATGCTTGTCATTTTCCAAGGGAACGTAATATAGCTTGCTCAGCTGGGGTTCCAATTTCTGTAGTGGCAGGAGGTGACGTTTCCACCTCAGGGGTGATTTGGGTTTGTCTTCGATGCTTAAGAGCCATGATCTCCCCTGTAATCATCCAATTTGCAATGTTACATTTATACAAAATAATAACCATATAATCACAATGTTATTAGTTAAATTTGAACTCACAACTTAAATAGATAAGGAAATTTTTATAAAAACCTTTTAATAATTTTATTAACTAAACTAATTCTATAGTTGTAATTTTTCAATAACATTTACAAATAAAACCATATTTCTATTCACAACAAAATTTATAAAGCTTTTACCTATCTTTTATAACAATGTTATAATTTTGTTTACAAAACATCATTAACTTATTATTATATATCCCTAAATAAAATTAATTATATTATTCATATTAAAAACAAAATTGTAATAATATATATAGAGCATATATATTAACATTATTTTATAATATCATTCATATATGTAAAGGCATAAACAAATACCTAATAACCCAAAATATCGGCAGAATTACCACTATTAAGATGGTTCAGTTTTTTTTTGGCCTTGATGCTGCCAACCCCCATGTTTGTGGCAAAATAAAAAATTCAAATAATTAAAAGAGTAATATCCTCAATTTTCTGATAGTGGCGATGATGCGGGTGACCCCGGTTCGATCCCCGACAATGACAATTTCAGGAAAATATGTTGCAATTTGCGTTTACTGTATTGGTGGTTGTGATGGGTGACCGTGTCACTGATGGAGTATTATATGCGGTTAATTCGAGTTTCATTAGTTTACAGACAGCCAGAGAGGTATGTTGGGTCTACTCTTTAGCAGTCCTGGGTGAGGTTCTAGCGGCTTCGAGCAAGCAAGAAACAAGAAGCCGACGGGTTTTCTAAGGTCTTTGAATGGTTCTGTTGGCATGTCCACCAGGATATCCAACTTCGATTCCCATCTATTGCAATTTCCTATCGTACCTATATCGTACCAAGATGAAAAACGCATTACCTATATCATACCAGGATACATATTTCAGGTTCGATTCCTATCAAGACTAGGATGAAAAACACATTATATTTGAGTTGGCCCATGGTAAGTATTTAACTCCATGGCCATAGGAACCTGGGTTCGAATCTTAGCAACCACACGTTGGGTTTGGGTTGAATCCTCTCACGGAAATGGCCCAATGGGCATGACTGCGTATCGGGCATCGATTTTGTTGGCTACCCTCGCGCAGGTTCGAACCTTGTTATCGACGGATGTAAGACAACAAAATAAAATTAAAACTACAAAATATTTTAATTAATGTGCTCTTTGCATGTTCGAAGAGCAAAATAAAATTAAACTGAAAAATATGTTAATTAATGCGCTCTTTTCAGGTGCATGTGATGAATTTGGTACGAAAGGAGGTTCAACGTTCCCTCCACCCTTCAGTTCGTTTCTAAAGCTGAGACAGGATTGTAACTATTCATATTTTAGCATGGACTGTAGTTGGAAATAAGTTGTGCGTTGGCAGTTTGACTGAAATCTCAGCTGGTAGAGCACCAGTCTTGTAAATTGAAGGTTCGTAGTTCAAGTTCAGGTCGGTCCCATGGTCTAGCAGTTAGGACGTTGGACTCTGAATCCAGTAACCCAAGTTCAAATCTCGGTGGGACCTGTTCTTGTTGTGAATTCTACATAATACGACTAATAACTTTTATTCAGTTGGTAGATTCTATGGAGAAGGATCTGTGTGCGCGTAATCTCGTTATTGGTTCCTTTTCGGGTCAAATATATGAATTCTACATAATACGACTAATAACTTTTATTCAGTTGGTAGATTCTATGGAGAAGGATCTGTGTGCGCGTAATCTCGTTATTGGTTCCTTTTCGGGTCAAATATATATATTATTATAAGAACAACCTTAATAATATATATATATATATTAATCATGGAATTTTAATGATTGAAATTTATATCTTATTTAAACGAAATTGCATGCATATATATTACTTAAAAGAAAGGTGCATGCAACAAGTTTGTAGGATTTATAAAATTTCTTTTAATTTAAAATTCTAATCCTAAATTTAAGAACAAGCATGTATATAATTACATTAAAAAAAAATTCTCAAATTTATCTTTAATAATAATAAATTTTATTATATTAAATTTATAATCATTACAGTACCAAACACGAGCCCTTTGCTCATCGTCACAATCAACATCAAGTTTTAACTTTTACCTAGAGGTCATTTAAAGTCGAAACCCACTCTAATACCATATGTAACAACTCCAGTTTTAACATGCAATTAATTATCAACACAAAAACTATTTAACTAATCATTGTAGAATTTTCAGAAACTTGAGCAATATGACTTACCTGTAATAGCGATATTCCTTATTTAAGACTCCAAAGTTGAACGCTATATGAATCATGTTAACCGCAACAAAGTTTTGGGGACAACTCTCCACCCAACTGTAGGCTCAGCTATATAATCTTTCCACAATTGGCCACCCCTGAGCCCCCAATCAATGCACTGTCAGGGTATCCTTTGCATCACAATACCTTTCTCTCCAGAGAATGGATGAAAGAATGATCCATGAATCTTCTTCAGTGTCTACTAAATAGACCAAACAATGGAATGGGAACCACATGCACATATTCACTGTGCCAACATGCAAGCTTTATTTCTTTATTTTAAGTTTTTACTTAATTTAGTGTTTCTCTTAGTTTAACTTAATTTTTGTTAACTTTACTTATTTTTATAGTTTCTTAGTTTAACTCTTTCTTAATTTATTTCTTTTTTTACTTTTGTTAATTAACTCTTAGCTTTAATTATTTATTTACTGTTTAGGACTCCATTTTATTATTTACTATTTTATTTAGAACTCCAGTTATGGTTTACTATTTTATTTATTATTTTTATTATTCTCTTGACTTATTATTTATTTAATTATATTATATTATTTATATATTATTTATTATTTTTTATTATTATTATGGGACATTATATAATACAATGAAGATCCAATCTTTCTTACACAAACTAAGTTACTGAAAGCAAAAAATAATCGAGTCCGAAATTATAAACGCAAGGATGTCATATTTTGTTAAAAATTACCATGTATATATGCATAGATGAATTACAGTAAAGCAGTTCATCCAAAGAGTACCAGAAATTACAAATACATTTAGGTGTAAAATATTGATACATGAAACAGTTACTAGTAAAGCACCAAGTTAGCCAACATTTCAAACAAGAGGATTCTGAAAATTACATATAGTATATTAAATAATGTAAAATTGGGAGAGGCATTACACCTCTAAAAAATTGGAAGCGATTACATGAATATGATAACTCATAATTCCAAATATCAAATAGATAAAATGTTTAAGTACAATAATTCTTAAATATCCTTGAGAAAATCACTCTCATATATCCATGTGACTAATTAAAAAATGATAAATGTTACATCCATGAAATTCTTATCAAAGACCAAGCATGGCCTTAGCACATAAAATCTAGTAACGCTGAACTAAGATAGGTGTTAGAAGAAGAATCATGATGGAACAACATGATACTAACTTGAGAAAGAAAGTATATGTGGTAAGAATGGGCAGGGAAAGGAAGCAATTGTGTCATGCAAATCAACGAAAAAAATCACGAGAAGCTTACATGCGAAAGAATATGCGATAATTAGAAGAAAAATCAAATCGACTAATAAAAATTATTACACTATCAATACATAAGGATGAATCACCTAATTATACTATCCCATGTTTGATTTTTGCACCCTCTCATACATAATTATAATGTTGCAAGCAAGATTGTCTTTCAATATGTCGATAAAAAAATAAATACATATGGACTAGATAATAAAGTAACAAATTGGACCTAACTCGAAGAGGCGGGGAGGATTCCATTCTTGATCACTAGTCCGGATCCGAGCCAAAGAGTTAACCTGGGTAGTAATAACCCATATACAAACTCATATTATGAATTGAAAAAAAATACAGAAGGTAAGAAGCGATAATATCAAAATTTATGCACAAGAGGAAGAAAAAGGGGAGTGGAGTAATAAGTAAAAGTGCAATGAGAGATTGTTGGATACATTAAGGGGAATAGCCCCCATGAAGGTATGCATATTTCATAATAAGTGTAAAGGTAAAAGGAAATAACAAAAGGGCCAATGCATTTACTATGAACAATGCAAGTAAGAGAAAGCCAATGTTGCAATATGAATCCATAAATAAATATAGAAAAATATATAAGAGAGAAACAATTCATAGAAGCCTAGTCCTTTGCTTTCAAACCCATGAAAAAAAGGCAAAGAAAATAAAATTTTTATATCACTCTATGAAGAATTATAACAGAAATATCCTGATTATAAATAAACTATGAATAGTATAAATAATGGTGTGAAGAACCACATTAATTATAACCGGATACACTCAGAATTTTTGAGTAAGAAATGAAACATATATAAGTCCGAAATTATTATGGGTGAACTCGGAAACTAGGTTAGTACGGAGCTTAAGTACCAAATGAAAAAAAATCAAGGAATCAAATCGAAGAAATATAGGATAGATAGACCTTATTCTATCATAAGGATACAATGTAAAATTATCAACATAGAGTGAGAAGAAACCTTTACTCTAGGTAGTATGCTTCCATAATAGAAAGTAAATATTTCCATGCATGGGTGGAAGGAATAAATACGATATACACTCATCTATCAAACCGTTGAAAATAAATTTTGAAGGATACAAATTACCTCTGTCACAAAACTAGGGGTCAAATGGGCATCAAAGAGAGTTACTGTAGTTTCCCATAGAACTAACATTACAAAGTGAAACCTTGATTCCGATTAAGTAGAGTAATCATAATGCGAGAAGGAAAGAAAATGAGGGATATAAACTAATATGTTCCTAAATAGAAAATGAAATCTTTAGGGTGAACCGTTCGAGAGTAAACTTAACATTTATGCAAGTTAAGTCACAGAGTCACAAACAAAGTCACGCTCGACGAGTCACGATAATGAGTCACACTGACCCCGGTGATGCTAATGACATAATGCAACCCAACAAATCAAAGACGAATGAGGGGTTTTTCACGAAAGGGTTTTCTTATGTCTAAAATTATAAATTTCGAAATCGATAATGGCAGTATTGTCCAATATAAACAGCACAATTAAAGGAAAATTTACAAAATGTAATTAACCAAAACCCCAATACTAGATTTTTCCATAAGAAATTTGGAAGGGCAGAGGATAAAACACCTTATTCCAATAAAAAAATGATAAACATTGGAAAGACGACTTGCAAATAGCACATAACAGTCAAAAAATGGAAAATTTTGGAAAGAGGATTAGAATGCAGATCATAGTAGTCTTAAAAATAAATCCAAAATGAAAACCCAGAATATTTTGGGTAGGGTAGGCACCTAAAAGTGAAAAATTAAAAAATATGTTTCTTATATTAACAAAACCTAGAAATTTCAAGGTGAATCTAGGAAGAATCATTGAACCCAAGAGGAAATTCGAGGGGAACTTACCTCCTCTGCAATAAATAAGGGTTAGAGGGCTGCTTGTTGGATTGTTGTTGCAATGCTTGAAGGAGGAGGAAAGTTACTCAAACATCTTCGGATGGAAGGCAAAGGACACATATCCACAAAATACAAGAAACTCTTTCTCAAAGTGCTAAAGATAAATGAAAAATCATGATCAAAAATAGAGGTATGGAAAGCCATAGTTTACCTAAAGGGATGTTGAATAACTAGATCGAAATGGATGTGCATTCTCCTCACAAAACCAACCAAATCACATTAGTGAAGAAACCGATGTCCAAGGTCATACCAACCAGATAAAAATGCATAATTTATCTAACCTATGAGGGTTTAGACACAAAGCTCTATGTTGTATCAAGTTTAAACCACCGTCCTCATGAAACCAATGGAGGAATCACATGCAGGGCCTTTGGAAAACATTCTTGCAGGTCGATCTATGGAGGCATAGCTCCAGAGAGACAAATGACTGCCAAAATCACAATGAAAAATGTTGAAATGAGGCAGAGACAGGTAGGTTAAACCCCTTATGTTTCTCACAACGCATCAGAACCATAGATCCATATTCGTTTAATCTCCATCATTCATTTGGGACCTCGATATGAGCATGAGGGGTATGTGAGGATATGTGTATGTTTCCACTTAGAGATCAGAGAGGTGGACAAGTAATCAGGTGAGGTACCATCAATAAATTTGAAATGCAAAGTATAGTAGTAGCATATAAACCTTCGTACTTACCTTATGAGAGCTAAACCAATATGTATTAAGTGTATTAATGTGCGTAGGTCCGATTTATATTAATAGAGGAATTGTTGTATTAATATGGGAATTAGAATATTATTTCAATAATACCATAGGTTATAGGGTTAGAGGATTTCATTATCATAAAAATTAATAATGTTATAAGTTTACATTATTAAAAATTAGATCTAGGTTATGGGGTGAAGAATTATAAGATAAGGGTATGTTAGAAATGAAGGGAGAGGTTAAGCTATAGGTGGTATATCTTAACCACATTAAATTATAATTAAGGATTTAAATATGATAAGTTCACTATAACCATAACAAATATGCTATTAGGACAAGATGTTAAAGAGAAAGGCGATGGTCAATCATAGAGATAAGTAAATAATAAATAATAAATAATTTGTAGACATGACAAGTGGAATCAGGGCCCAAGTTAAAACAATGGGGTTATGGACCACAACATAAGGAAACTTTGTTCTCCGGAAGTTTAAATTATGGTTAAAGAATTGTGTTACAAAACAATGAATCGATTACATATTATGAATTATGAATGCTAATTTTTTTTCGTGCATAAGATATAAAGTGTAGACATAATTAAAACAATTGTCATGTTTTATAGAGAAGAGCTATATGTGGAATTGGGGGATGAGGATGCCCCACTAGATCCCAATGCCCTAGATCGTTAGAAATTATAAAACATTTGCGACGGAAGCCGGGTCAGCTAAGGACTAGCAATTAATGTTTACTGCAACCCGATAATGAATAAGAGAGTTCGATAAGAGAATTAACCTCGTAGATCCGGTCATCAAGAGGAAGTAAAATAAAAAATTGAAAAAGAAAAGAAACAGAAGCCAACTCGGATATGTACGAGAGTGGGGAATAGTGCAGTAAAGCGGACTCTAAGTCCAAAAATAGGAAGGATTTGTAGGGGAAATTCAACAATATCAAGCCTCCAACCTTTGACGAGGGGAGAAGGAAGAGGATGCAGAAGCCTAGATCCTAAATATGGTAAAGTATTTTCAAGTATATGAGTACGGGGAGAAAATCTGAAAGCAAGATTGGCAATTTACCAATTGCAAGGAAAAGCTACACTTTGCTAGGAAGAGACCAAAATCATAATTTTTCTGGATGAAAAGAATATCTCATTGGAAGAATTTTGGGAGAATTTTAAATCCTGATACCTCAGTGAGAGGTATTATGATGAAAAATCAAAATAATTCCATGAGCTAAGGCTAGGAAAACTCACCATTTTTGAATTTGTGATGAAGTTCACAAATTTACTTTGCTACGTACAATACATAAGAGAAGAGAAAGTGAAAGTACAACAATTTATAAATTGTTTACCCACTATATACGAAGAAATAATTCAGTTTTCAAATCCAAATACTATGGATTAAGCTATTCGAAGGCATGACTATGCTACAAGCAATTTAAGGAAAGGAATGATCACTTGAAAAAAATGCAGAATAAGGAGAAAGGAAAGGTTGAAGTAAGCGAGATACCATGGTAAAAACCAAGGACCCTTTGAAATTCTAGGGATGTGGAAAGCCTCACATGTTGTGGGACTACCTACACAGTACTCATGTTATTCGTAACATTCTAACAGTGTGGGAGGCAATGACAATGAATGATGTTGCCCGAAAAATTCCCCGAATCAGCATTGCATTGAATGATCGACAGGCTAGACATCAATTGAATATGATTCAAATTGAAGGTATAATTTTCAGCCAAACTTTGTCTATTTTAATTCATCCTAAAGAAATTTAAATTTATATTACTCCACACATAGTGGAGAAATGTACATTGAAAGTAGAAATTTTTCAGCAGTCTTGGCTGGTGTAGTTGGCTATAGGAACCAATCGGAAGGTCACCCATAAAATGCACAAGTATCTTGTAAACCTGAATAGGCACATCACATATTTATATATGAATATCCTCCCCTTAGGATATTATGACCTCCTAGTTGGTATGGATTGGATGGAAAAACAAAAAGTAGTAGTAAACTATTTGGAAGAAAAGTAAATTGTACTAATGTATTGGGACAGTCAGTGGTGGTAAGAGTGAAACAAAAAATGTTGTCTATTAGACAAATTTCTGCATTACAATTGAAGAAGACAGCAAGGAAGGGTTGTCCAGTGTGTTTTGTACAAATTGAAGATCTAGGATAGCAAGTAGTAAATGAACCTGTAGAAAACTTACCAGAGATTGAGGACTTTTGGGATATATTTCTTGAAGAAATTCCTCAACTTCCCCCTCAGAGAGATATGGATTTCTCTATTGAGCTCATACTGGGGACAACTCTAGTTTCCCAAGACCTATATAGAATGAACACCCCTGAGCTGTTAGAGCTGAAACTTTAGTTGCAGGAATTACTAAACAAGGGGTATATTTGACCAAGTGTGTCTCCATGGGTAGCACCAATTTTATTTTTCAAGAATAAGGATGATACCCTCAGGATGTGCATAGAATATAGACAATTAAACAAGTTAACCATCAAGAATCGGTACCCTCTCCCACAAATAGACATTTTTTTTGTCAAGGGAGGCAATCGTATTCTCAAAAAATGACTTGAGAACTGGTTATCACCAACTTCGAATCAATGAAAAAGACATACATAAAACAACTTTTCGAACTGAGTATAGGCATGATGAGTTTGTAGTTCTACATTCAGACTCAAAAATTCTACTCTCGTGCGATTCATGAATAATTTTCTACACAAACATATGGATATGTTTGTGTTAGTCTTCATAGATGATATTCTGGTGTATTCTAAGAATAAAATGGAACACCAGGAACATCTTCGAATAGTGCTTAAAAACTCAAAGAACGCCAATTATATTCTAAACTAAAAAATTGTGATTTTTACAAAATAAAGATTCAATATCTAGGCCATGTTGTTTCTAAGGAAGGGTTGGCAATAGATTCATAAAAGGTACAAGAAATTTTAAATTGGTATGTACCTACAGATGTACCAACAATACGTTCATTCATGGGTATTGTTGGATATTACCATAGATTTGTGGAAATTTTTTCTAGATTGGCTTATCCTATTACCTCTTTATAGAAAAAAGGTGTGAAGTTTGAATGGACAGCTAAGTGCTAAGAGAGCTTTGAGCAGCTAAAACAAAAACTCGCTGCTGCACTATCTTATAAGTTGTTGATCTACAAATAGACTTTGTTGTGTGCACTGATGCTTGCATAGAAGGATTGGGAGGAGTATTGCTACAAGATAATGCAGTGATAGCCTAGGAGTCTAGAAAAATGAAGAAACATGAGAAAAATTATGCATTTTATGACTTATAACTAATTGTTTTCATACATGCATTAAAAATGTGGTTACATTACATGTTGGGTAAGAAATTTGTGTTGATAACACATCATATCAATCTGAAATATTTATTTAGTCAGCTAGATTTGAATGCAAGGCGAGCAAGATGGTTAGCTTTCCTTAGAAAATTTGATATGGATATGAAACACGTTAAAGGAAAGGAAAACCAAATTGTTGATGCCTTAAGTACAAATTCTCATGAAATTTTGTCTTACACAGGTAGCAGTGAGAAATTCAATGTGGAGGAATAGAACCAAGAAGTGTTGTCATAAGATTCTCGATATTTGGAATTTGAGAAAAAATTACAGCAAGTTGAAATTCCACGATACACCATGAATCCAAAAGGATTAATAATTTATATGAAGAGGTTGTATATGCCTAATATACGTAACTTGAAATGGATGATTTTGGATGAATACCATAAGATACCTTATTCAGGCCATTTAGGTTACCAAAACATGGTGACAACATTGTGGAAAAATATGTTTTGGCCGGGAATGAAGAAAGAAATATTTGATTACTCAACAAGATGTTTGGAGTGCCAACAGGTTAAGGTAGAACATCAACATCGTACAGGTTTACTAAACCCTCTTCCGATTCCAGAATGGAAGTGGGAATTGGTGTCCATGAATTTTATCACTAGATTTCCTCCTACCAAATACCAGAATGACTCCATTATGGTGGGGGTAGACACACTAAATAGGGCAACACATTTTACTCCAGTGCAGTCCACTTTTTGGACAACATAAGTGGTGAACGAGTTTATGAAGGAAATTTTTAAACTTCATGGAATACTAAAGATGATCATCTCTGATAGGGATGTAAAGTTCACCTCCGCATTCTGGAAGATACTGTTTGGAGGAATGGGAAAAAAGTTGAACTTTAGCACACCTTATCATCCCTAGACAGATGGGAAGACAAGGAGGACAAACCAAATATTATAAGACATGCTTCACATGTATGTAATGGATAGACCCACCAAGTCACAGGATTTTGTGCATTTGGAAGAATGTTCTTACAACAAAATTTATCAAACCTCTATTAAAATGACTGTGTTTCAAGTGTTCTATTGTAGGAAATTCCATACTGTGCTTAGATGGAGTTAACCAGAGGACAAACTGGTACTTGGACCTGAAGCACTACATGAGATGGAACAGATAATAAGACAAATTCAACAGAACCTCAAAGCATCTCAAGGCTGCTAGAATATTTACGCAAGTAAGAAGAGAATACACAAGGAATTTAAGTTGGGGGATTATGTGTACTTGAGGATCAAACCTCGGAAGACTATGTTGCACACCAACAATTGTTCTAAGTTAGCACCCAAATACTGGAGGCCCTTTGAACTGTTGGAATGAGTGTGCGCAATACCTTATAAATTGCATCTACCTAGTCATATTAAACTTCATAATTTTTTTCATGTGTCATTATTGAAAAAATATGTTCATAATTATTCTAACATGGTTGATTGGACATTGATACAGGTGGAAATAGAAGGGGAATTTCTTAGAGAACCACTTCGTATATTGGAATGAGAAGAAATGATGCTCTAGAATAAAACAGTAACTCGGGTGAAAGAGCTATGGAAACACTTTACACATGAAGAAGGTACATGTGAGCGGGAAGAAAGTATGAAGGAAGTGTTTCCAGCATTGTTCAAAGAATACCCAGAGTTATCTGCTAACACCGAGTGTTGGGCCCCTATTTTGTCCTATCTTTACTCGAAATCTCTTATATTTTTGTTTGGATAAATGATTAAATATTGTGAATATTTGTTACTTTCCTCATTTTAACATGATTAAAACATTATTAATTGAGGTTTGTATGTTGCGGGTTTAAACATTAATTCGGTCATGTTTTATACAACCTTTGAACCTTCACTTACCTTTCTGCATCATGCAACAGATTCCTAAACCACTTCATGGTTTCTTGCACTCTGAAGGATTCCTGGACTACACTTATGTTCCTGCACTAGAATAAGTGTACATTTATGTTATTCTACTCCAATGTGAATCTGCAGAATTAGAAAAATTCAAGAGCATGTTTGCCTCTAAATATATAATTTCTAAGAGCTCTTCCTAACTCGTGATGGAGGGTGCTTGGCAATAGTTCTACGCAGTGGATTTGAGACAAGTCAAGGGTTACTAAAAGTAGTTAGGAAAGTGGCCTATTCATTCTCGTAGTCTTCGCAATTATGGTTGTTGCAACATCACATCAACGAAGTCTTCCCTGGACGAATGGACAATGTTGCTACCATTTAAGTTATGTTTCTCATTTCAAGTCCCTTGTTCGTCGATTGGAAAAGGATTGGCAATAAAAACGGGGCTTTTCACCTGACTCATCTTGCTGGTGGAAGGTAATAACAGAGGAGAAATTTAAACGATGTAGCATTACATACAAATCATTATGTGATGCTTTTTCTGACAAGTAATACTACATTGCTGCTTTCAATTTTACTATACCGAGCAGGATTATTATTTCAAATAAAATTGGCAGCTTGGAATATATTATTTATTATTTCTCGTAGAAGCTATGTAATATTCCCAAATGGGAAAACTCAGCATCACATGCATAAAAAAGCGCATTTTCAGAAATATGTGCTATAAAAATGAAAATCCAACCATGGATCCACTATATCTGACATAATAACACCTATATCTAAGAATAGATCATAAAAAAATCATGATAGAGGAGTTAAACAAGTCTCCCGGACACAGAATAGCTCAAAAACACTGAAGCGCCAAAACTACTGCAACATAGAATTAATGCATAAAGAGGAAGTGCAATCTAATGCGGTTTTATACTCAGAAATTAGAGAGAAAAATAGATCTTCTCATATATTAAACAATATTTCTCAAAAACTGAGATATAGTCTCCTTTATACAAATCCAGGAGAACCTCGGAAGGGTTTCTAGGGATACACCCAAATACAAATGGTGATCTACAACCCAAGGACTAAAGAGTCACTATAACTAAAGTGCATGAATATAGGAGGCTAAAATAGTATAGATCTAATGAAAATCCACTCCAAGGTCTCCTCCAACGAAAGGATGAACTATCCAATCACAGGAAAACACTGAAATAGAGCCACAAACTCCCTCATTGAAGCTGCCCTCCAAAATAACGTAATTCCAGAATGAATTTACGCTGTAGGTGATGGAAAAATATTGGCCTGATGCCAAAGAACTGAAATGTTCTCAAGAAACCTCCAAACTAATCTCGCAAGAGAAGGAGTCCTTCCTCCTATGAAAAACTAGCTCAGAAAGTGGGTTTCTGAACCCTCCACTGCAACACCCTATAATACAACACAATATTCTGCAAAAATTGCGTTGTAGATGAAGAATGAAGCTTGGCTAGAATGCGGGATGTGTGGAATGATATATCACGACTCTATAAATAGGCCTTTCAAGGAAAGAGATGGAATTCCTAAACATGAATACCTTGTGCTAAAGAACAATGGCAATCTCATCTAAACAACTGGACAGAGAAAAAGTCTAGCAGAAATATCAAAGCCACAGTGCAGCTAACCCATGATTTGCCATCACACTATCATAAACAATGTGAGCTTTCTAACCTTGGGTCCCACTCATTGAGGTTTCCACCATCTCATAATAAATCCTCAAAACTATGTGTGTCATCCATACCAAATTATCCACCCTCTAAAATGGTAACTCATGAAAAATCTCCTCCACCTTCGGCTCCTGCAATGTAGGTGGGCTGAATAAATGAACATGGTAGACAAAATAGCCTACCCCACACTATCTCTCTCTCCACTTATGATAAGTCTAGAGTAGCTGTTGACACTCCCTCCATTCCATCTAAGTTGACTTGGTCAAACTTGACCTTGTCTTCATGCATTAGCCCTTGTTCACAATTGAGGGTTTTTTTATCTAGCTATGAATATGGTCCCTTTTCACATTAGAGAGATTTTATTGCTGCTAAACAAATTCATAGGCCTCCCTACCCATTTATCCATCTAACTATAGGTTAAGAGAAAATTTTAATATTCCAATTAGTTGCATGCTAATTTAGGAATATTATAGTCATCCCCTCCCAAATGTTGCTTTTCCTCAAGAAACTGCAAGGATAGAACTAAAGAGCCTCCTCTCCTCCTCCTGTAGCATCCTCATATGATAAATTCATCCAAGGAAAAATATGCGGTCTCATGAATACATCTCCAAGTTGCCCCTCCCAATTATGCAAGTTAGCTTTGGTGACCCTCCCAAATAGTTATCATCATGTAGAAGTAGAATGCCCATGGAGGCAATAATGTGTTTTCTAGAGGCCTTATTGAGCCATGGGAACTGATATATGTTGGGACTATCATCCCCATGTGAATCTCCCATCCCCAAGCTATCATCCATACCAAATTATCCACCCTCTAAAATGGTAACTCATGAAAAATCTCCTCCACCTTCGGCTCCTGCAATGTAGGTGGGCTGAATAAATGAACATGGTAGACAAAATAGCCTACCCCACACTATCTCTCTCTCCACTTATGATAAGTCTAGAGTAGCTGTTGATCTTGGGCTACCATAATTTTTCCCTCAAGTTGCAAGAAGAATACTAGATCTTCAAAGATCCTCTCCATATCATCGTGAATCAAGCTAGCCCAATCCATCTGATACAAAGTTAATAGTACATTATCATCATATGGTATTCAAATCAGAAAAATGTTGAAGGTTATACGAAATTTTGGATGGTCCCAATGGTGTTTCTAGTGGATACAACACAATTTTTCCAACTGTTGTTTTAGAACATCATGTCGCAAGTTGTCCTCCAACGAGTTACTAGTTGTGCATGCTTTCTCATCTACTATGTGGTAGTAAACATAATTATATATTAGCTAAGCATAATAATAATAACAACACACTTTCCCAAAGTCATGCAAAGAATGATTATCCCCATCACAAATGTTGGTCATAGAATGACCATGAAACCCATAAATAGTCTTGCCCTCTTGTGCAACAATGCACTATACATAGATGGTGAGATAGTGAAAATACTCAATGAGATAATCAATAAGTACAAATATATATTTATGTCCATTCTTAATGAGTAGGCTAAAAGTGAGGTCCCTGAATGAGTCCTCCCATGAGAATATCCTCATAAAATTCTGCAAAATGAATGGATGCATACTCCCCTTGGAACACTCCATCAATAGAAACATACTCCCAAGTGACAGCATTCTTGGCCTTAGTGATAAGGCTCTTGTCACTCCATGACTTCCTTCTTTGACATACCATATGCCAAAGTCATCCACCATCATGCTGATATGTGTGGAAACCTCCTTCCTATGTGGAAGTACCTCCTTATCCTCCAATGTTGAAGGGTAGCCTCTTTGTATTTTGATTGTGCCATCCCTTTCTCCGGAAATGTCATCCGAAGTATGGGAAAAATTCTGCCCATACTCTCCCAAGAGTAGCCACAGAAACAATTATCTTGCTGCCCCCTGACACCTCCATCATACAAATAATGAGGTGAAGATATGTTGATTGACATGAATAATATCATATCAAAAAAATGCACCCGAACTCTTTGCTTCCATATGATGCAAGTGTCCTGCCAAGTTTCCTCCACCAACATACCCTTTGAAGAAGGATATGTCATATGATGGCAAAACTCTTTCAAGAGTAGCCAACGCAGCCATGACTCCTACTTCCATGTGTCATAAATATGCAAGTGGCTCACCAACCTCTTTCTCAACATCTACACCCATTCATCCACATGTGGGTGTCTCCCACCATGCTCCATCTTAGTACTCCTCCAATGAAGACTACCATTCCCGCAAAGCAGATTCCTACCTTTGCATCTCATGGGATGTTGAAATGCAACCTCTTGGATATCTCCTAGAGAAGAACCTACACCAATGACCACCTTGAATACATAAGGATCCAATTATGTTGAAGTAAAAACCTCCTCATAGGCCTATACAATGCTCATCCCAATAAATTCATCACAATGATGAAATACAAAGTGTCTCTCATTGATCATCTTCTCAACCAATGTCACACAAGTGTAATGGTCATCAAAATTCTCTAATGATATTTGGGAACCAAACTCCTTACTACTTCTCAATGACAGCACTGTTGATCTCCTCAATGGTGTATCTGTTGTCTCATGCTCAAACTCAATGTTGAACATAGAGTTCTACACGAGATTGTTTAGGAAAAATCTCATCCTATCCTCCACAATTCCACACCTTAACCCCAAGTTTTTTTTGTAGCTCAATAATGACACATTAAGATGATTTCTTATCCCTTCCTTGAACAACTCAAGGCTACAAAGTGCAGTGCAAGTCTACTGCTCCAAATCAGTAGTATGTGTTGGCTCTTGGTCATGCAAAGGTAGATTTCCACAACCCTCCATAAGATTTTCTGAAATAACAGAAAGTGGAAATTCATGCATAACTTGGTGAAGCTTGGGAAC
The DNA here is from genome assembly GCA_034641835.2 of Pinus albicaulis. Taxonomy (NCBI): domain Eukaryota; kingdom Viridiplantae; phylum Streptophyta; class Pinopsida; order Pinales; family Pinaceae; genus Pinus; species Pinus albicaulis. The sequence continues at coordinate 33,901 of JAXQQM020072126.1, read as the reverse complement.
ATCATGTATGGCTACAAGGGTTCCTCCTTTCCCTCATTCTCCTAGGGGGAAACTAGATGTATTAGGAAGAATCTGGGTGTTATACATGATACTATATGTAGTAGGAAGAATGGATCTAGTACTACAATATAAATCTATTTCCCCTCATTCTCCTATTGATGCAAGGCCTCCTTTCTTCTTCAAGCTGAATAAACTGTGGAAGAGTTAGAATCTCCTTGAAAACTCTAGGTTGAGACTTATATTATGCAAGGTATCCACTCATGATCTCATGTTCGAAGTGCCCACCATCTCCATGCCTCTTGTCTTCTTCCTCAAAAGGAAAGGGAAAGGTGTAATGCTTTGGAGCTTTCTGCAACATTGATTCTTTCTTTTGAGAATAGGAGGTACATGGTCTTTCCTCTTCTTGAAACCTTCTAGAAGTTTCATCGCATTTCTTCTCTTTCATCTGCTTAACCTCCTTGGAGAGGTTCTTCATAGATCTGAAAAGTGATGAGACTAAGGTAATTCCTCCCACCATTTTAGATCTCTTCTCCTTCTCTTCTTCTTCTTATAGCATAATGGCTGAAAACTCACAAGTTGAGCCAAGATTATTCTCTGGTACCACTGTAATATTCCCAAATGGGAAAACTCAGCATCACATGCATAAAAAAACGTATTTTAAAAAATATGTGCTATAAAAATAAAAATAAAAAAATGGATCCACTAGATATGACATCATAACACCCAGATCCAAGAGGAGACTAGAAATAAATCATGATAGAGGAGTTAAACAAGTCCCCCGCACACAGAATAGCTCAAAAACACTGAAACCCAAAAACTACTGAAACATAGAATTAGTGCATAAAGATATAGAAGAGTATAATGAGGGTTTATACTAAAAAATTAGAGAGACAAATAGATCTTCTCATATATTAAACAATATTGCTCAAAAACTAAGATCTAGTCTCCTTTATACAAATCCAAGAGAACCCAAGAAGGGTTTCTAGGAGTACACCCAAATACAAATGGTGATCTACCGCCCAAGGAATTAAGAGTAAATGAAACTAAAGAACATGAAGATAGGAGGCTGAAATAATATAGATCTGATGTAGATCCACTCCAAGGTCTCTTCCAATGAAAGGTTGAACCCTCCAATGACATGAAAACACTCAAACAGAGCCACAAGATCCCTCACTCAAGCTGCCCTCCAAAATAACACAATTCTAGACTGAAGTTACACTGTAGGTGATGGAAAAATATTGGCCTGATGCCAAAGATTTGAAATGTTCTCAATAACTCTCCAAATTGATATCCTAAGAGAAGGAATCATTCCTCCTATGAAAACTAGCTCAGAAAGTGGGTTTCTCAACCCTCCACTACAACACCCTACAACACAACACAATATTCTACAGAAATTGCGTTGTAGCTGAAGAATAAAGCTTGGCCAAAATTCTGGATGTGTGGAACAATAGGTTAGGACTCTCCGAAGAGGCCTCTCAAGGAAAGAGATGGAATTCCTAAACAGGAATACCTTGTGCTAAACAACACCAACAATCTTAGCTAAACAACTGAAGAGAGAAAAAGTATAAACAGATATATCACAATATAATTCATAAGCTAACCCCATATGTCTACCATCCTCTTCCTTATAAACAATGTGGGATTTCTCACCTTGGGTCCACTCATTAGGGTTTCCACCATCTCACCATCAATCTCCTTCCAAAACTCCGTTGTCCCATCATTACTGCCACTCCTCCATAACAACGATGTTTGATTTGGTCAAATTTGAGCTCTTCAACCTCATCCAACCCCTTTCACACCTAAGGGTCTTCAATCTAGCTTTTATATACCTGTCTAAACTAATCCACATTCATACTGGTTGTCTCTATTGGTGATTCACTCCCTCCATTCCATCTCAGTTGACTTGGTCAAACTTGACCTTGTCTTCATGCATTAGCCCTTTTTCACACTAGAGGGTGTTTTATCCAGCTATGGATATGATCCCTTTTCACATTAGAGGGATTTTATTGCTGCTAAACATATTCATGGGCCTTCCTACCCATTTATTCATCTATCTATAGGTTAACAGAAAAATTTAATATTCCAATTAGCTACATGGTAATTTAGGAATATTACAAGTTACCACAACAAAATGGTTACAATGGTCATGAAAAGTTGTTGAAATTTGAAGGACATTTCGCACAGCTTGCACCGTTCTCCTGCAATCACTGCCAATTTATTGAGCGTTTGAAGAAGTGACTTCTCTTCAACAAGGTGGCAATCAAAAAGAAAAAGAAATATATTTTGAAGAATTTGAACCACATCCTCCTCCACGCCCAGGCAACAACGATGAATATGGAAATCGTCGTTATGGTGATCATTCTAGATACATTGCTTGAAAATTTTGTTATGAATGAATTCACTATGATGATATGGTTATGATGAAAGAATAAGTTCGGGTCAATATAAATCTGATCGCAGGAGCTATGCACAAAATATCTGATTCCAATCAATGAGTAGGTCACCCAAGGAGGAAATTGATTAAGTAAAATCTCACCTCAACAACCACTCCAAGAAAAGAGGAATGATTCACCAGAATCATTCCCTCTTTCAATATTTTGTTGCAGAACTAATTCTTATTCTTGAAAATTGTTAAAACCAATAATATTCTATATTTTAATTGGTTGATTGAAAGCCCCAATTTGTAAATCTGATGTAGATATAAGTTTTTTGTGATCAAATAAGTTAATTGGTTAATCAAGGAGGAATATAGGAATTAGGAAATCGATTGAGCCAGATACAATGCACATAAAAGGGATATGGAGAAGGGAAGAGGAGTTTTCCCAATGTAGCCTCACGTAGCTCATAACCAGCAGATAGCTCCTCTCATCTTGTTGGAGTTGAGTGTTTGCTTCATGATGTAAAGACTTTTTTTCGGGAATTAATGAAAGTATTTCTAGCCATGCTTTATTCATTTATTTATTGCATCTAATGATTCTGACTACTATGTGAACCTGGTTAATTGAAGGTGTGAGCTGGTTGGGTTGGCCGCCAAACCAGCTCGATACTACTTTTGTATCTCTTACTAGTTAGCATTTAAATTGTTATTTACTGTGTGTAGAAATTTCTATTACAAGATTTAATTATTTTTATTCCCTTTCCATTTTCAAATTGATGTTATTTAATTTTCTTGCAACCGAATAATTAATTGATTTACCGCATTACAGATTCTGCTTGCACCCTAAATATTTATTCATAATATTACATCTCTCAATATTTCCTGAAATCAAAAGATCTAGCTTTTGCTGCAACCCTTTTATGATCTTGAGGAATCAACTAATGTATCGAATATACTCTTGCAGAAGCAAAAATCACCTATATAAATTTATGTTATCTAAAAGCTATGATTTTTATGGAAACTGCGTTATGTTGAAAACAATAATATTTATTTTCCATTAAGCTTCTAGAAACTGTTACAAGGTTAAATTTTGGGGACAAGGAAGGAAAGAAATTCATATTAAGTTAAATTATTTATAAGTTTGTTTATACAGTAAATTTATGTTGTTAATGCCTTCAGATTAATGTCACACGGAACTAGTACAAGTAGAGTTAGTGCAAGCAGAATGGTTTTCAATTTCTTTTGAGTTTCTTCCAACATTTACAGTCTTTTTTTATTTTGTCAACATTGCTTGGTTTCAAGTTATGATTTCCCTTATGTTTTCTCACAATTTCCTTCCGCATTGATATTTAACGATTGCCTTTTATTTCCCACATGATTTAATTGTTTGGACTGGTGTTTCTCGAATTCTTTTTTAATGCAAGATTTCATTTATTATCGATATTAATACACAAGATAGACTAGAGTTTCATTTTCAGGTTACTGGGGGATTTCTATGGAATTTCTAGTGTTGTGTCTCTAAGTTCACGAACTATCCAGATTGAAAAATTAAATGTTGGTAAATTTATAGACCCTATACTACACCCAACATTTTGGCGTCAATTCCAGGAAGATGTTCGGGGGATTGACCTTCATGATCTGCTGCATTTGGTTTAATTTTCACTGAGTTTATCTTACAAATTTTTTCTTTGAATTTATTTATTTCCTACACTATTTCTTTAGGGTTTCTCATTTTATTTAATGTTTTAAGGACCCCCTACCCTACCCACATATATACGTGCTATTCATGTACTAACAAATGTACCGGTACGCTTATTAAAAACAAGACAATTGTATTTTGAGGGATCATTTGTCACGTCTCCCAAACCCATTTTTTTTTCATAGGATTATGTTATTATTTAATAACATCCGTTATACCTCATCCTCATGTTTACTCCTCCTAAAATTCTTTACTCCTCTTCTATAATTATTTCACTTTACTCCGAATGAGATTCAACAGGTCTCTCTTAAGGTCTATATTCCTAATAGGTTTATATTCATCACCCCTACGATGAGTGCTACCCATATAACATAACTTAACATTCTCCGCTTTCTGCGTCGATAACAATTAAAATTTTTATACTGCATCAGCCACAATGCAGACAGTTATCTGGGGTTTAGATTCTTTTCAGTACCTACAGACAGCCCTGGAATACAAGAATTTCCATGAGGATTTTTGGGCTTTACCTCCCCTCTTCTCAGTTCATATAGTAGACTTATATACCTACCTATTTTGCCTTGCATGTCTCAGGTTTTCTGTGCGGGATGATCACTAGGCCCTTAATCAAACTTCCCAGTTTGTCGGCCTGCTAATATGTTCAATATGTTAAAGTTTCAGCATCGAGGTATAGATGTAGGCCTCCTCGCATACATCTATCTCTACGTAGTTCACCACCATTGCTCCACTACTTCCCCAGTAGTTCTATGGATGGTAACCAGATGCTCTGTTCATGGTATTTTACACATGCTTACAATCTTCCTTCACACAGACTGTTATTACACAATAGATTTTGCAATAGGCTTTTTTCCCCCTTATTTGACTGTTATAGACATTCAACATGTGTGATATTTTTTTGTACAGATTCAACTGTTCCAGGGGGAACTAGGAAACAGCTCCTCTTGCTTCACTCAAATGGAGGGAGAGAATACTGAACTGGATAGTTTAGAATCCCTATTATTAATCCTCGTACTTAGTTAGGATTCAACTGCTACCTCCATATGTGTACCATTACATTTAATAGAATACTGTAAATTCTAATTTTTTACAATTCTTTCCATTGTGACACAGTTGAGGGTTGTTGTTCCCTACTTTCTGTTATTGATCACAGTGAATTCTGTGCCATCAGTATTGTTATGATAGATTAATTTATTTGGAACTTAATGTTCGTGGGTACCGATTTGTTAACATCTTCTGTTTATACACACAGAATTAAATACTCCTTTAGAAGATAGCCATCTATATCTATACATGGTTATTATATTGGCTGCTCAATTAATCCATCATCTCAACCATCATTATTACAATGTACTCATCTCTACACTCAACCATTTGTCTCTACTGTCAATAGCTGTGGTTGCAATTACAGAAGTTACTGAACCATTAATCCATCTAACAGTTGCACAATGCAGCCTAACATAACAATTCATACATTACATAATGTACTATAACATCACAACTTCATAAATTTCATAAAAGCCTATAACATCACAATTTCATAAATTGCATAAAGGAATATCATATCACAATTTCATAAATTGAGTAAAGGAATATAACATCACAATTTCATAAAACAGGGATGTGATTAACACAGACTTACAGATATCTCCAAACTTATGCATGCACACCTCTACCATGACCAGTCCTCCCAACCTTAGAATCCTCTTTATCTCCCAGGATTCACCCCCAAGCAGAGATCCTCCCCAGAAAAGACTAACTTCAATCTGTTCTGGAGCAGCTTATTTAAGCTGTGCTTTCCCCAAGCCTGTTTCCAATTCTGCGTCCAGAATTTCAGGATGCTTTATTCCTGTTTAGCCTAGGCTTCCCATTTTGGGACTCTTTAAAGCTGCTTTAAGCTTTTCCTCGGCTTTTCCAGCTTTTTCTCACCTCTTCCCAACTACTCCTCTTCATTGGGGAAATTTAGATTTTTCCTCAAAAATCTAAATTAGAAATAACTTCTTTCAAGGATTTTTGAAAGATTTGGGGAAAGTCTTTTTCCTTTTCCATTACCTCATGGATTAGGCAGGTGATCTCACTTTCTCATCTGGTCATAGTGCATGCGCAATATTTTATTTATTTTTCATAATTAAGTATTTAACCATATCCACATAATAATTATCCATTGGGGTCCACTCCCCTATGGATGTATGTTCAAATATCAAATTTTAAAAGCATAGAACTTGGGGGTGTTACATATTCCCCCTCTGAAAATAAACACCGTTCTCGGTGTTGCCAACTATCTACTTAGTTTATTTTGAACATAATTATGAATGCTTTTCCATCCTCTTAGCTTCTCTGTTCCATGTAGCTTTTCAGCAGTAAAGTGCTCCACTGCACCTTTACTCTAGCTACTGTTCGTTTTCGCAATTCAATTCCTTCTCGCTTTTACTCTTGAAGCGACTCTGGAAGGAAATTCCTCTTCTGGTTCCATCTGGACCACATTTCAAATCAATCATGTGAGAAGCATCATGTAAAAATTATAAATTTTCTTTTCCAACCATGAGACATGAAATATATCAGGAAATTTAATAAGCAATGGTAGGGCTAATTTATAAGCCATTAGTTTCCAGCAGAGTACTCTCCTGCCTCCATTCTATTTACTGATGCTTTATGCAGTTGGTTTTCTTCCTACTTCTTTGCAAGAAGTCTGTTTGGAAGATCTTTTATTCTGGTTTCTCTGTCCACAATTCATACCAATGTAAGTAATATCAGTTACATATAATTGATAATTCACAACAGCATTCTACATTTCAATAACTTAAGAAATTCAGTTATTAATCAAACCGTTCAGGTTCATAATAGTTTAGTGCACTTTTAGTACACTACTTATCCTTTCTGGTTTTTCAGTGAGATCCTTTCCTCACTCGACTTGATCCAGTTCAGCTTCTCTTGATTTTCTAGGTGATTTATCTTCACCTTTTTCCTCTTTGTTTCCAGAGTGCCCAATTTCCTGTTACACACTTGGCTAAACAATTTTACAACTTTTCAATTAGTACTCATAAATGAGAGAAAACAATTGTATCATATGCATGGTTATGCTTACCCCTTCTCATTTTATAGCTGTACTTCTAGTATCTTTTCATTGTTTCTTTTTTTCAATCACTTTAATTAGAAATAACCAAACTAGTCAATAATGTCTATAATTCAATTCCTTAAAACTTACGTGAAGAACTTTGGATCTCATGGGTTTCCTACACACCCAAGTCCAAATACAGCTCACCTTCTTTTCTCTTGGTTTGTAGCTGCATGATTTCACACTATTTTCCTGTCTTTAATTTTAAGACGCAATAAAATTAACTTTAATGAAATTTACACCAATTACTAAATCAACCATTGAATTGAAATTAAAACTTGTACTTCAATCTTCTTTTCTTTTATAGCAGTATACATGCCTTATTTATAGGATACATCTTCCACTTATTCCTATACTACTTACCTCTCAAGCCTTGGGAAATATACATCTCATGAGCATATATATATATATCCACTAGGTTTGTATATATCATATATATTTCCAAACCTTATTGTATAAGTAAACATGATATATATATATATATATATATATATATATATAGCCTTGGCAATATTAATTTGATGAACATATGAATATATATATATATATATATATATATATCCCTATATTTATATATTCATATATAAGTTCAAAGCTTTTTTTGAAGATGCTACCATATATACATTACACATAATTTAAAATAATCCCTTTTATTTTTTCTTGCTTTGACAAGTATTCATTTTCTACTAGCAACTTTTCCACTTCTAGTTAATTACAAGTTGACCCATATGATAGATTTTCAATCTCAAAGTTTCCCCCCCATGCACTTATTGCATTCACTAAAGTGGAATGTAATAGATCAAATTAAAGTGCCACTTTACAAATCCTATGCATATATATATATATTTCTATATAGGTATATATATCCAATCTCATACCCATAGAAGTCTAAAATGCCTCTTTCTTAACTCCAACATATATGTCATGGTTTATCTATGCACATATATAATTATATGTATATATGCAGGCCTATACCATTCTACTCCTAACAATTTTAAAGTGCGCGGTATACCACCTCCACGTATATATCAAGGTGTGTATATTTCTATATATATCTGTTCTATATATATATAACACCTGGTTTAGATATATATATAAACAATATATATATCCATCTTAAATCTATATATAACATATTGCCATGTTGTTTGCATACCAAGTACAGAATCGAAATGGTCATTTCCATTTAATTTTATAACTGCCCTCTATGAATATTTAAGCACCCCCCCATGGTTACATTTCAATCCTATATATATATATTTATATGCATATAAAACCATATGTTATATTTTGTAAGCCCACTACATATCATATATGAAGATTCCCCATGGTTACGTTTCAATCTTATATATATATATAGATATATATATATAAAACCATATATTATATTTTATAAATCCGCTAAGTATCATATATGAAAGTGTATATTTATATAATGACTTTGTAATAATCACTCGACCCTTTTTCTATTTAACTATACCAAACTTATTAGCAGATATATGACCCCTTATGTATACGCGGTGTATGAGTACTATAAAATGAGGAGGGCGTAGGTGTAACCTAACGCACCAATTTCATTGCGAGCGCACCGTTTCCAGCACCATATATATATATATATATCTATACCATGATGATATGGATATTTCGGAACTCCACCTGCGAGTTCGTTCATAGGTCAACCATTACTTGATTTACCACGTATACATTTACGCTTGGAAGGCCAACTATATTTCATTAATTTAGCGGTTAGACTCCGGTCAATGAAACCATTGGGCCCAAACCTACGGTCATGGCCGTGCATGAAATAACTACGCCGTAGTCGAACTTCCACTTCCGATCTGGCAGATAGATATATACATATATTTAACCGGAACCTGATTTCTACGCCGGCCACCTTCGATGGAGTTCGCTCCCTTAACTGTCACCGCGGGGAAACTGTGAAATCTCTCATCGTATATTTATTTCGATATGGCCATTGTTTTGCTGTCGTGTTTTATTGCATTATGTTTAGGGTTAAAGATTTCGTATATGCCCGGTCTGCATTTTACCGTTCAAGTACTCCGATTTTTTACGCATCGTCATTACTTGTTGCAGAGGGAGATTCGCCAGCAGGCCACGGCAGGGTTTCCTAGCAGAATTTCTTCCGCTTTTCCACATCAGCTGGGTGCAGGTGTCATCACGAGCTATACGGTACAGCTGCAGCTCCTTTCCTCAGAACCCATAGCTGTCTTTAGCCAAAATTCGCCGGCATCGTACTAACGGTTGCAGGAAAAACAGATAGATGGGATGCGATGGTACTGCGCGGCCCATCCCTCAAATCCCCTTCGGGATTTCTTATTCACTCTAAAAAACGCCGACTAGGGTTCGAGTCTTTGCTCTGCACGCTAACCCTCTATCGCGCCACCACGTGCTCAGTGTATATTTGGGCGCTCAACTACAGTTTTCTTCCTTTTTAACCCTTGCTTCTGCCATTAATCATCATTCACAATGGTAGTTCGTTTGTCCCTCTCCCATTGTTTTCTATCCCTACGCCCCACCTCTCTGTGTGGCCTTGCCCTTCTGGTAATGGTGAGCATTGCAGAAGTCTAGCAATTTGTATGACCCAGGTATGGATCTTTACCGAATGGAACCTGGGTTTATTTTTCTTTTATTGTTTCTTTATTTCCCGAATTTGTTTCGTTACAATATTGATATACATTTTCATGTTTCTGTTAACAATTCTGTCAACTGTTCTACAGGTGCCGATGCCCGGCGAACGAGATCTTGTTGAGCAAGCGGCCTGGATTAATTTCACTGTTGCGTTCTATCCCATCTCAGTTCTGTTAATCGTTTTGTTGGTGTGTAGTTTCTGTCGTTTACATTTTTGTTCCGGTGGCTGCTAGGTTAGGATGGATCGACCTCCACCGTAGTTTAATTAACCTGTAGGGGATTTACTATCTGTTTATCCTGGCTTACTTCCTCAAAACTCCCTTTCATGGCAGAATATGAATCTATGGATTTCTGTGAATACGTCTTATCATTCTGTCTACAACCCGATATCCTGACCTCTACGTTTTTATCCAGGCTCGGTATGTGTTTATAATATAAGCGTTTCTTAATGGTTTTCAGTGTTATCACTTGCTCACATGACTACAACCACTGACCGGTTTCTATTGTGGGTTTTTCTAAGGCGGCCTGGTTGCATGTTACAGGAAGCCTCGGGTTTCTTTTCACCTGCGTACTGGAGATTTTTGTTTACGACTCGGTCGGCGTAAATACGCTGAGTCTTTTACCGCTTAACTCCTAGGCCTTCTCTGCACATGAATTTTTTTTCGGTATTTTTATCAACCTACGCCAATGATGGTCGCCGAAATATAATAGTTCGTGGTTATATTGTTATTGGTTCGGAAGTTCTCCGTCTTCATTACTTTTGAGTACAGACAGCCGAATGTGACAATTTTTTTTTATTTTTTTTTTTGGCGGTTCGGCCGGTCCTTCTGATTTTGGGATGCCGATTTATTCTACACAGCTTTACCATAATCATTTTAAGTGTTTATGAATAACCCTAAGGATCGTGGCGTAATAGTTTGAAGATTCCCGATTGTAAAATTTATATGATTGCTGCGTTATAATTCCACACAGAAATGATGTTTATCATGGTTGCATAAAGCTTCGATTCTCGTTGCCGTATGGTATCAACCTACCCACTTACCATTATATTCTATTATTATCATGTAGGTTAATGCATTTAGGCTCGGCCTGCGGGTAGCACACTTTATTTTAGGCGCATACCTAGGTACAGTACTAATTTAAATTACCGAGCTTATATTCTCATTTATTTAATTCATACAGATATATATATCGCTTAAGTATAGATCCGTAGGGTATGAAATCTTTTTTTTTCTTTTTGACCCTGGTTTAATATCCACGTATAGATTTATTCTTAAATATTTATATTTATATGCTCCATAAATTCTTCGAGGGGTTAAGTTTAGCCCATTTTACTATTATTACTTCATTTCAAAATGGTTTTGATTACAACCACATATATGTTATACTTGTTTGCAAATCTATTTTTCTATGTGACAATTTTGTCAAGAAGTAAAATATAATTTAGGTATGAAGTCTAAACCCTCATAAGTAGTATAATACTCATCTAGAAAAGAATTACTCTTTTCCAGCATCATTTTGATGATTTAAAATGTGCTTATATGCAGTCTACAATGTTATAAATGTTAGAACACTCATATCTGAAATTTATATGCTATTGTCAGGCTTCCTTCCCTTTCGTTACATACCATGTATATTTCAGTGCTATTATAATGGTTTTCTAACATACAAATAAGCATATCATGTTATTATTATTTTTTTTTCATCCAGATTCTCTTAAATATTTATATGTAACTAATTCATACCATAGAACATCTGAATGAACAGAAAATTCATTTTTCTCTTGTTTTCATCATAGTAAGGAATACTTAGTTTAGCAGTTTTTAGAATGGAAAACCTCCTATCCTCCTTGTAGTCTTTGCTCGACATCTGCCTGTATGTTCCTGGTAGTACCCTTTCTTTTCCATTAACTTCAACATTTATCCTTACTACTGTATTTAGATGATTTCAGTATCTTCACTTTACGAGCGCTGTGATTTCATAACTATGATAGTAGAACAATAGCTGAATATGTCATTATAATTTTTTATTTTTTTTATATTCATAAAAATTTATAACAGTTAACCATTTCTTTGTGAGCACATATCTTGCCCAATTTTTGAACTTTGCTCCGATACCATTTGTCACGTCTCCCAAACCCATTTTTTTTTTCATAGGATTATGTTATTATTTAATAACATCCGTTATACCTCATCCTCATGTTTACTCCTCCTAAAATTCTTTACTCCTCTTCTATAATTATTTCACTTTACTCCGAATGAGATTCTAGATTCAACAGTCTCTTCTTAAGGTCTATATTCCTAATAGGTCTATATTCATCACCCCTACGATGAGTGCTACCCATATAACATAACTTAACATTCTCCCTTTCCGCGTCGATAACAATTAAAAATTTTATAATCGCATCGCCACAATGCATGCTTATCCTGAGTTTAGATTCTTTCGTATCTACAAGACAACCTCGAAGGTAACTTCCATGAGGATTTTTGGGCTTTAGCCACCCCTCTCTTCTCTCTCACCATATAGTAGACTTATACCTACATATTTTACCTTGCATGTCTCAGGTTTTCTGTGCAGGATGATCACTAGGCCCTTAATCAAACTACCCAGATTGCCGGCCTGCGAATATGTTCAATATGTTAAAGTTTCAGCATCGAAGTATAGATGTAGGCCTCCTCGCATACATCTATCTCTACGCAGTTCACCACCATTGCTCCACTACTTTCCCAGTAGTTCTATGGATGGTAACCAGATGCTCTGTTCATGGTATTTTACACATGCTTCCAATCTTCCTTCACACAGACTGTTATTACACAATAGATTTTGCAATAGGCTTTTTCCCCCTTATTTGACTATTATAGACATTCAACATGTGTGATATTTTTGGTACAGATTCAACTGTTCCAGGGGGAACTAGGAAACAACTCCTCTTGCTTCACTCCAATGGAGGGAGAGAATATTGAACTGGATAGTTTAGAATCCCTATTATTAATCCTCGTACTTAGTTAGGATTCAACTGCTACCTCCATATGTGTACCATTACATTTAATAGAATACTGTAATTCTAATTTTTTACAATTCTTTCCATTGTGACACAGCTGAGGGTTGTTGTTCCCTACTTTCTATTATTGATCACAGTGAATTCTGTGCCATCAGTATTGTTATGATCGATTAATTTATTTGGAACTTAATGTTCGTGGGTACTGATTTGTTAACATCTTCTGTTTATACACACAGAATTAAATACTCCTTTAGAAGATAGCCATCTATACCTACACATGGTTATTATATTGGCTGCTCAATTAATCTACATCGGATTATGTTATTATTTTCATAGGATTATGTTATTATTTAATAACATCCGTTATACCTCATCCTCGTGTTTACTCCTCCTAAAATTCTTTACTCCTCTTCTATAATTATTTCACTTTACTCCGAATGAGATTCAACAGGTCTCTCTTAAGGTCTATATTCCTAATAGGTCTATATTCATCACCCCTACGATGAGTGCTACCCATATAACATAACTTAACATTCTCCGCTTTCTGCGTCGATAACAATTAAAAATTTTATACTACATCAGCCACAATGCAGACAGTTATCTGGGGTTTAGATTCTTTTCAGTACCTACAGACAACCCTGGAATACAAGAATTTCCATGAGGATTTTTGGGCTTTACCTCGCCTCTTCTCAGTTCATATAGTAGACTTATATACCTACCTATTTTGCCTTGCATGTCTCAGGTTTTCTGTGCGGGATGATCACTAGGCCCTTAATCAAACTTCCCAGTTTGTCGGCCTGCTAATATGTTCAATATGTTAAAGTTTCAGCATCGAGGTATAGATGTAGGCCTCCTCGCATACATCTATCTCTACGTAGTTCACCACCATTGCTCCACTACTTCCCCAGTAGTTCTATGGATGGTAACCAGATGCTCTGTTCATGGTATTTTGCACATGCTTACAATCTTCCTTCACCCAGACTGTTATTACACAATAGATTTTGCAATAGGCTTTTTCCCCCTTATTTGACTGTTATAGACATTCAACATGTGTGATATTTTTGGTACAGATTCAACTGTTCCAGGGGGAACTAGGAAACAGCTCCTCTTGCTTCACTCCAATGGAGGGAGAGAATATTGAACTGGATAGTTTAGAATCCCTATTATTAATCCTCGTACTTAGCTAGGATTCAACTGCTACCTCCATATGTGTACCATTACATTTAATAGAATACTGTAAATTCTAATTTTTACAATTCTTCCCATTGTAACACAGCTGAGGGTTGTTGTTCCCTACTTTCTGTTATTGATCACAGTGAATTTTGTGCCATCAGTATTGTTATGATAGATTTAGTTGTTTGGAACTTAATGTTCCTGGTTACTGGTTTGTTAACATCTTCTGTTTATACACAGAAATTAAATACTCCTTTAAAAGATAGCCATCTATACCTATACACAGTTATTATATTGGCTGCTCAATTGATCTATCATCTCAAACCTCATTATTTCAATGTACTCATTTCTACACCCAACCATTTGTCTCTACTGTCAATAGATGTAGTTGCAATTACATAAGTTACTGAACCATTAATCCATCTAACAGTTGCATAATGCAACATAACATAACAATTCATACATTCCATAATGTACTATAACATCACAATTTCATACATTGCATAAAGGACTATAACATCACAATTTCATAAATTGCATAAAGGACCATAACATCACAATTTCATAAACCAGGGATATGTTTAACACAGACTTACAGATATCTCCAAATTTATGCATGCACACCTCTACTATGACCAGTCCTCCCAACCTTAGAATCCTCTTTATCTCCCAGGATTCACCGCCGGGCAGAGATCCTCCCCAGAACAGACTAGCCTCAATCTGTTTTGGAGCAGCTTATTTAAGCTGTGCTTTCCCCAAGCCTGTTTCCAATTCTGCGTTCAGAATTTCAGGATGCTTTATTCCTGTTTAGCCTAGGCTTCCCATTTTGGGACTCTTTAAAGTTGCTTTAAGCTTTTCCTCAGCTTTTCCAGCTTTTTTTCACCTCTTCCCAACTACTCCTCTTCATTGGGGAAATTTAGATTTTTCCTCAAAAATCTAAATTAGAAATAATTTCTTTCAAGGATTTTTGAAAGATTTGGGGAAAGTCTTTTTCTTTTTCCATTACCTCATGGATTAGGCATGTGATCTCACTTTCTCATCTGGTCATAGTGCATGCACAATATTTTATTTATTTTTCATAATTAAGTATTTAACCATATCCACATAATAATTATCCATTGGGGTCCACTCCCCTATGGATGTATGTTCAAATATCAAATTTGAAAAGCATAGAACTTGGGGGTGTTACATCATTATTGAGGAGTTTTTATGCTGTTACAGAGACATACAATTCATCCAATGAGGAATTAACAAGTGCATAATTTAACATTTCTCTTTAACATAAAAATGATATTATTAAATATTTAATTTCTAAATTGGATTATTTACAGGAAGAGTGGAAGCATGATGAAGACTCGCTGCTTATCTTTTGCACCAACTGTAGAAAGAAAAACTTCCTTGGAAAGTTTCCACTTAGTAGCCTAAAAATTTGAAAATTTTGTGATGAGGGTCATCCAACAAAACACTTCCCATCACTACAAATATTACTGCAGGCACTCAGGGAGCCAAGTAAGGAATCGAATTGACTACCAAGTATAACTCAAAACCCATTATCATTTGATACCCAGAGTAATTCTTATTTTCCTAAGCAGATTCCTCAACATGTTTATAATCATGCAATTTCATGGAAAACTTTTAATCATCCTCCAATCGAATATCCTACTTCATGGCTGTAGTGGCCCTCTCCTTGGCTCTCATCCTCGAGCCAAATATCTTCATGGCGTCAAGAATAATTTGGATATTTATCTCTAGGGAAATATCCCATGCAAATTCAATCATATGAGCACCAAAAAAAACCTCAAATTCCTTCCAATACACCATTAAGTTATCCTCCTCCATGGTCCCAACTGCATGTGCAGGATTATGCTAGCCTTAATCCAAACCCTACCCCTTATCCTAATCCTTACCCATACCCTAGCTCTCATTCAAACCCTAATCGATACCCTAGTATGTACCCTAGTCATAGTCCAAACCCTAATCCATACCCTAGATGTAACCCTAGTTCTAAATTAAAACCTAGATCTAACCCTAGCTAAAAGCCTAATCCCAATCCAAGTCCAAATCATAGTGAAAGCCTTAACCAAAACCCTGCCCCAAACCATATCATAAGCCCTAATCTAAACCATGAGGTTGTACAATAGTTTCAAACACCTATTCTTCTCGTTGACTCCCCTATTGAAAAAAATGCTACATATTCCATGTTTGGAAAGGGAATGAATTTGGAAACTTCCCCCATTACTACAGAGCATTCACCATAGGAATATATAATTCAAATACAACCAGAGGAGCAACCTTTCATTGGAACATGTTCTGAAAATGTTCTTGAAACTCAAAACCCTAGAACCCATCTCAACCATTCTTGTCAATTTAAAAATCAAATATTTGATTCCAAACTTTATGGATTTATCTTTTATCTTTCACTAGATGCTTTGTGCATCCATGAGAATGATTATCAAACTATGTGTTGAGTAGTTAGATCCCCTCTGCACAAAGAGGCAGTCCCTCTAGCCCTAGAGTGGGTCTAGCATCAAACAAACCATGATGACTCTGCTCACGAAGTGGTTAGGCATGGAAAATTCATTTCTATTTTAAAAAAAATTCCAAAAAAATATCGACACAGGTGCCCCACTAAGAGAGAGTGACAATGGGTGTAGGGCCCAGTGTTAATTTCTCTATGGGCACGCGGCCATAACTGCCTACCATTGCCGACACAAAATCATATTTTTTTAAGAGCATTCTTGAGGAATGATCAAAAGAGGGAATGTTCTTGACATGCCAAGGGGTGCAATGACACTTTTATTAAGATATGACAATACAAATAATTAAATGAAATGGCCCTCCAATGTTTGGGATGGGTATTGCAAGTACGGTGACAAAATACTATGTAAAGATGGCCCCCAAATCATGAGGTCTGAGAGGGAGGGAGGGGCGAAATGCTTTATGAGAACATGCCAAAACTAAACACTACCATCAAAAGACCTACAAGAATAGGTACAACTGATATCTCTGATACATGAATATGTGGCATGGGTCCAACCATCTATAATAGATTACATATCAAAATAAGATCCAAGGTATGGGTGCAACCATCCATTAAGGAGGATCATCAAAATAGACTCAGATATGGTCGCAACCATCCAATCAGAATTGGATTTTATCAGACAAAACCCAGGGTCTTGTGCTCCATCTCAACTCAAATAAGTACAAATTCGGGCATGTGAATGAGTGAGCTGAAGTCAAACATGCAGGAAACTCGCCTGATTACGAGCAAATTATGAAAGTTGTTAACAGGTGTGACATAAACCACCAATAATGAAAATGGTTGTCAATTTACAAGTAGTACAATCTGCAAAATGTGAAGAATGATCTGGAGTCGAATACCCACGAAATCACTCGATCGAACGCCAATGATGAGGACCTGTTGTTGAATGTGAAGAACTTGCCATTGAGGCATGCAAGCTCCAAGGTACCAGAAGGGAGTCTCTAGATCAGCTTCCTAGATAATGAGTTGAAGTCGATAGGAAGCGATCTGGTAGAAGGAGGGACATAATGTTTCCAAAATCATTGACATGAGACATAAGAATAAGATGATAATGAATCAAGACTAAATAATGGTTCAGAGGTTGGAACTATAGAAGGAAACTTCTCTTAAAAATATTGGCAACACGACTCCAGAATTTGGAAGTATTTGAAATCACGGGATTTGAGGTCATGATGACATGGAAAAGAGCAGATGAGAGGTAAAAATAGATAACTCAAACCCATGGAGGCAAAAATGATGAAATGGGATGTCCCTAGCCCAACAGGGTCCTGCAGTTATCAAAACACAGTAGGACTGGAGATTGGTACCTTTATCAAAATCACACAGAGATTAGGGTATATGGATCTAGTATTTTTCCATATAAGTTGCCCAAATACCTCCCAATGAGGTTATTTTCCCATGAATATATCAGGAAAATCGTTAATTCTGATGCAATCAATTTCTTGGCAACCAAAAAGAAGACACAATTTAAGATAAAGAATCAAGTTGGTACTTTTATTTTCAACAACAGAGATGTAGGTCTACAAGCAGAAAAATATTTGTAGGAATTTATGTTCAGTCAGAGTTTCTAGTGGTATTATGATCCTTTAGGAGTAATAAGCAAGTTAAGAATCAAATGTAAATTAACTCCTTATGTACATGAATGAAAGCCAGGCATTAAGAAATACTCCAACTAGTTTGAATGGTTTGAGAACACTTTGAAGGAGGTAGAGAAGAAAGATGATACTAGCTCCATATTGCAGAATCCATCCCAAGAAGATAGGAACTCTAAAAGAATCAGAGAAGAAGGATCATACTCAGCACAAACTACAACTGAAATAAAATTAAAACTGATGTACAAGAAGAAGCCAAAATTAAATCGTGTAACTGAATAAGTGGAAACAATTGAGATTAATGACATAGACACCGTGGTGAAAGACAAGGCTCCTCCTGCATTTTCTAAAGAAACTCACAAACCTTCAACATGAAACACTTAGATGATTCAAAAACAACAGAGTGTTGAAGTGTCCTCTTCAATTAAACCAGTAGGAAAAGAGCTGGATATTATGCAGAAGTATAAAGAGATGAAGATCAGAAATGAGGCATTAGAGGCTAACACATATACCCAATATAGAATCAGTCACCTAGTGAAAAAAGAAGATTTATTTCTACATTTGACTACAAGACTAGGAAGATGAAAATGACCTTCCTACAGCCAAAATTCAAGCATCCCAAATCATCAGCAGATTATAAAAATACACCATATGAAGTTCAAGCAGAAGATATTAGTCCGATTGACTAGATAGAATTTCACAAACAAGATGCTGAAATGTTGTATTCTACCATGACAAACAAAGCTGCCATGAGTGTACAAAAGGTGTAAAAAACTCTAGGAAATATCAGAGATTATCTAAATCTAGAAACGTCATCCTCATAGGCTAAAGATAATAGAATTAAATCTCTGGAAGATTTGGCCATTGAAGAATGATATGATCCAACAAATGTAAAAGTTGCAGATGAATGAAGACATTGCTTCATTAAAGAAGAAACTGAAATTGCCTTCTATAAAACATCCACAGGAAAAGGAAGTATTAGATTATGCAAAACAAAAAGATGAGATGATGAACATCATTCTTTAATTAACTGCCCAAATAAAATAAATGGAAAATGAGATGGAAAAATTAGTACAAGAGAAAAAGGCCAGCTCAGAAGCAGTCCCTATCACTGTTATTCCTATACTCACTAAAGTTGTGCCTTCTACATTAGCATAATCATTGGTTTCTTTAGCTCCAATAGCTACAACACTTCTTGTTACATCAACAACTACTTCAGTAACAGAGTCATCTACAAAATCAGCACAGCCTACAGATGATGCAGGTAAACTAATGCAAGCAAAGAAGTAAATGCCTATTTAGACAAATGAAATCAACAGACTCAAAGAAAAGCTGAAAATTCTGGGTGATTGGAAAAAACTAGTTTAGATTATGCACAATAATGAAATACAGAAGACCAACAGGTTGATAGAGAAATTGAATAAATTAAAGGAAGATTTAACACTGAAAGAACAAATGGCAGAAGCTAAGCAGAAGTTATGAGCTAGTATCATTGAATCTGTCAATGATATTTGGCCATCCATTCATGTTATTTATGAGCAGAAAGATCTAATGAAAATAGCAGGTGAAGCCGTCCAGAAAATCAAAGATGAACTTGGTAAGAAACCAGAAGAGGCTAATGAAATCATAAAGTATCTTCATTCCAAAAATAAGCAGGAACTAGAGGAAATTGGAATTAGTGATAGAATAGAAACCATCCTAGAAGTTAGGAAGGTGATTTATAAAAGGAATTCAATGAAACATCTAAAAGAAAAATGTCAAAACATGGAGCTTTCCATAACTAGGTTCATGATTAAGTTTGATATTATAAGGCATAAAGGCCTTCCAAATCCTCTAGTTATAGATTATTCAGTAATGAAACAAGAGGACTATGACAAGAAAATCAGAGAGGTGGCTAAGGAACAAGCAAAAAATTCAGCCATGCACGGAATTCCAATAGAGAAGGTACTCTACAAGAGTTTTGATAACCTTTTTTACCTACAACACGAGGTAAAAAACTTATTCATCAACAAGCATACTTTTGCAAAGTATACAGAGGCTAATTAGATATTCAAAAGGGTGCTGAAAATTAATTTACCAGATGCAGAGAATTGGGAGAAGTTAATTGATTTATTGTGAAAGCAGTAAAGGTTAAAACAGATAAAATAGAGGAGTAACAGTTTGCAGTGAAAACATAACAGTGAAAGAGTATCATAGTTAAAGTATATCAAAAGAAAATCATAAGTTAAAGTCAAACAGAAATTACTAACTAGAGTGAAAGCTGCCAATGTAAAGGACACTCAATTGCATAACAAACATCCAACATTGAGCAAACAGCCAGAGAAAAATAAAAAAAAAAAGATCAAAGAAAACAAAACAACAAATTCAATAAAAGTAGGGATAGCTTGCATTAGCTACATAGTTGTCTCTATCTTTTTGCACGAAGATTAATATTTCCCTTGAATAATTCCTAATTTTTTAGGATATTTTGTAAGAGTTTTTGTATAAATACTTCACATTTCGAAGTATTGAGCGTGGATTGCGGATTGTTAAAACACTTGTACAGATGTATTGATCTGAACCAGAGGGTTCTTTGTACCATTTTCAATTCAACGGACTACATTGAGAAATAAAGAGATTATATTAAAGGATTCATGTGTTGGGCCAGTTTAGTGAAGTACTCTCAATTGTTCTTTGTTTTTGTCTGAAGTTTTCACATACATGTATTTTTGCTAAATATAAATGTGTAATAGGAATATTATTTTAGAATATGTTTAAAATAACTCTGTCTTAAACTATTATTTCATTTTCATGTTTTCTACTGATATCTAGATTAGGGAATTCTTAACTTCCCCCTAGTTTCGATTGACCTCTATCATTTCCCTGATTATCCAGATCTGAGAACCCTTAATTTCTCCCTCTTCCCCATTGAAACCCTCTTCACCATCAACCTAAGGATCTGAAGTTACTAAACTATCTTGCCTTGTGAACACTTCCCTTGATAACCTTGATTCTGCTTTGACTACTTGACACTTTGACTCCATTAGCCCAATGGAATAAAGACCTACATCTATTCATATGAATAAGTGATTCCACCACCAAACCAAATCCAAAATCAAAATCCCAAGTAATCCCACATAACTAGCCTTAAATCAACTAAAACCAACAAAGACAAATCATATAGAGAGAGCCCTCTCTGAGCATTAGGAAGGCTAGATCCTAAGGATTAAAAGTAGGTTTGTGGTTACCTTTAATATTATTTAAACCAAAAAGACAAAGACTAACAACCCCGAGAATTATTGGAGTGATAATATAAAGGAAGAAGAGGTAGAGCCTATTTTGGAGACAACGAATGTTGAAACATAACCTATACTAGAGACCGATATCCCACATGTTTCACCTACAAGCAACAAATAGAGAATTAGTAAGCATGATAGCAGGAGGATAACTAGCAGTCAAACCATTGGAAAGGGAAACCTTTAAGACATCCTCCAAGCCATAGATATTGAAGAAACTCCAATTGTCAGAGCTGAATACATTGAAGGTGAGAAGAAGAAGAACCATAAGTGTAAGTCTATTAAAAAGCTAGATTTTATAGGAGAAGATCCAGGTTTCATATTCCAGTGAAGGAAACCACTTACTAGGCTAAAACTTGCAAAGGGTGTCATGGAAAGCAAGAAGACAAAATATGCTGAAAAATGCAAGTAGACTATCATATAAAACATCATAGACTTATCTCAAGCAACCGAAGAAGTTTTTGTGTAAAGGAAAGGAAAGGAGAAAATGGTGGAAAAGATTGAAGTGCAGGTGTTATAGGAACAATTAAGAGAGGCCAAGGAA
Source organism: Pinus albicaulis (assembly GCA_034641835.2). Classification (NCBI taxonomy): domain Eukaryota; kingdom Viridiplantae; phylum Streptophyta; class Pinopsida; order Pinales; family Pinaceae; genus Pinus; species Pinus albicaulis. Next base: position 11,919 of record JAXQQM020072126.1, on the reverse strand, counting down.
GAGGTAATTGAATTCAAGTTAGAATTACATGAGGCAAAGGTAGACAGAAAGTTGAGGGAAGATTTTGAAGAGAAAGTAAGTGATCAGATGAACCAATATGATAAATCACTAAAAAATTCCAAAAATTTGTTGAAAAGCACACTTCCTTTGAGAATATGAATGAAACACATGAGAAATAGAAACCTATGGTTACAGTCTCAAAAGAGGAATCTCGAGGGATAGGTTAAAGAATTACATGATCAAATGGAGATGATTCAGGCATAATTGAAGAAAAGAGGGTTGAAAATCAAAGTGAGAAATGAGCCTAAGAAAATGCACACTTCCATTGCTAAAGATGGAGTTCCCAACGTTTTAAGAGTTGGCCTAAATATTTTTGATAATTTTTCAACACTCCAGAACCATCATTTCTAGTTTTGAAGGTAAAATTTTGAGGAAAAGGGGAAATTTTGTGTTTTTCTACCAATTAGGCAATTTCATAGTGAAGCCCGGGCTTGAAGGTGAAATTTCACTAGGAAATCCCTGTAGCTTAATTTTTCAAAAAATCTCAGTTTGGGTGGAAATCAGAGGATAAAAATTGATTTTAGCCAATTTTAACTAAAAAATATATCTCGATCAGAAAGGAAGGCTAAAAGTTTACCTAGATGGTTGAAATAGATTTGCTACCAAACTACACTACGATTTGGTATTTTGAAAGTGTATTTAAGGTCAGCCAACCACGTGGAGGAATAAAAAGGTAATAGTGGGACACTCTAGCATGGATTTTTGCCTCGACAAATATGTCACCTTTCTAGCTCAACATAAAGATAGTGATCAAATATCATGGTTATCTTCTCCTTAAAAGTAGGGTGATCAGTTCCTAAATCTAGTGGGTGTATTTATGCCTAGGTTATGGTTAGTGCCACTCGAGCAATTGGTTATTATCGATGTAATTATCCCATTCTACAGATAAGTGAATATAATAAATGGAAGATAGATTCCTAATAGGATTATAAGTATAAACATGTTAGATGCCTCTTTCAGTTCCAAGAATATAGTTTATGGTTAAGATAGGTATCAAAGGTGATGGTTTGATGATCTAGCCAAATGGGCATATCCAATGTAATTAACAAAATACTATTAATAGGAAGAAATTCGAATGAGAATAGGTTGGAGAATGTTATTTTACATTTCCACTATCGCAAATTTTTTATGATTAGTAAATATACAGTGACTATGTTTTCTTCTTAACCAGAGATTTTTTTAGTGTTTCAATGAGCTTATGTCTTATGTCTCTTAACATTTTGTTTCCAATATCTTGATGTTGAATTACTCATAATTTATTCTCTTCAGGCTCTAACTTCCTTTGAACATTAAGCTATTGAATATTTCTATGTGTGTTTTATCCTTTCATTGAAACATTATAAGCCCCAGCTTCCACAAGGAGACCCATTTTCATTGAAGTTCCTCACACTGACTCCATAAGCCCAATGGTATTTAACCTTACACATTTTTCACCTACAATCATACACATTAAAGTCCATATAAAAAATTTAGCCATCTGATTGAATCCTAATTGAACAAATCATAAGTGAATTTGAGAGAGCCCTCTCATACTGAGGAGGATAATCCGTAGTCAAAAGATGGTTTCAAAGAGTTACTCTAAGTTGTCTGGTGGAGTAGCCCATTAGTACCAATTTACAAATAACAAAATCCATGCTTCTTTAAATCCTAGTGATATGGTTATGATTGTGGTAAAACATTGTTTTATCTATGGGGATGAGATGGTGTAGCCTCACGAAGCCCTAGTTGATTTTTGGTTTTCAGTACCATATTCACACTTTGAATATGACATGGGATGATTGGCCGATGATAGATTTGGATAATCCAATCTATTGTCAGGTGGAACGTGGAAGTCTCAAACTGGGTTGGCTTTTGAATTCATTAATAAGAGTTCCTTTCCTTGGAATTTTATGTGAAATTTTATTGGTTCATATATGGTATTTATGGCCATTGTATCCTTATTATTTATGTTATTTATATGCTAGTTATGAGTGTGTTTTATGAAAATGATTATTTTTGTATCTCATCATTTTTTTTATTTATAACTAAATTAACAATGAATATATGACCTAATAAATAAAAATGTAACTAATGTGATAAGGAGCCAATGATTCTTAGTGATTCTCAGAAAAGTGTGAAACCTCTATCCTGAGATATGTTGTTTTTATGTGTAGAATGAATATTTTCAGCATGTTTGACAAAATTTATTTCATCCCTATTAGTGGTCTGATAAAGTACTTATTCAAATATTTTAATTTCTATCATTGTTTCTATTTTACCTTTCATTTTTGGAAGTTTCATGGAGTTTTGGGTCATTAGCAAAGAAATACTTGGAAAATTACCCAGTCCAAGGAATTCCCTTACTATGGAAGTGATTGGCAGGTCCTACTCACATTCATTCCCATGTCGACAAAGGCTTTAACGCAGTAAAATTCCATGTTGTCTCAGGGGTTTGTCACCTAGAAGGGTCAGATGTCTCCTATGTATTATGTAGCATGTGGAGAAGATCATATTGGTTTTTTTGTGTCAGTTCCACTTCCTTAAGTATATATGGGGAGCTAAAGTAGATCATAGTAGCCTCATGCACATGTTTACCTAAGCGGGTTGGTTAATTTGGGTAAATCTGGGATGAGGGTGTTACACACTCATATTGTATCCCCATTCATAAAACATTGATTCCAACCAACATTTACATGATATGCATCTATAATATCTATACTTATTGTTGTAATAACTGTATTAATATTAGGTGTTGAACATACCCAAGCACATAAACCTTCGATCTCCACATATGCAAGAATTTGTTTGGAATTAGATACATAAATTTTTTCTTCAATTACCTAATTTTTGGCACAATCCAATCCAAGAGCTTCGATAATATAAATTAGCATCATATTTTTGATATACCTAGAATTATATCATGCAATTATGTTATATTAACCTACCATTGCAATTGAGTATGCACATAGACAACCTCTTTATGGATCTTGATGATCTTGTGTTTTCCAATGTTTCGATCAATGTATCGCATTTTCCATCTATCTTGACTACATCAAGGAATGTCGAAGTAATTCATAGCTTATTAAGCTCATCAAATATGTCGTAAGTCACTCGAGATAAATCTTTATATTCGTTTGCAACTGAAGGACAGACTTCTTGTTCCTTTATTAGTAATGCAATATCCCTTTTTGTATTTATTTTCTCCATTTGATTTATGAGCTTAATTTTTTTAATCCTCGTGTAGAGAATGTTCTCTTGCTATTGATAAATATAGTGTTCTTGTTCAAAAAAATCTCCGTAAATGAATGGAAATGAATTTAATTACATTGCTGCCGATTCCAATATTTCAATTTTGTTACTCATTTTTTTTCAAGAAAGTTATTCATTTTCTTCACACGGATTTTATTCTTCACTCGTTTATTCTCACATTATAAATAAATAAAATTAAAAAAAAAAAAAAATTGTATTTGGAATTTTATAGGCAAATGTTCATCATTTCATTGATTTTTGTCAATTTTATCTTGGAGGCTTCATAGTGGAGGCCTTGAATCATATTACTATTTTTATGAATAAAATTTTTCTTTCTTTTCAAATATATTAATTCATTTTTCATCTCCCTGACAATTAAATTCAATTTTCATATATTTTCATTTTGATATCACCTTTTGATTTCTTTTGAAGAATGATAATCCTTACATTTTTGGGATGTACTTTATAACCCCGTAAAACTCCTTTTTTTAAAGGAAATTTACATGAATTGGGTGAATGGGATGGTCTAGATAAGTTTGACACGTCTCTAGATTCATGTAAGGTTGATTTCTATATCAACATTACCTTCCAATGTGTGCTCTTCTATTTCAATTTCCTTTCTCCTGAATTGGGATCATTTTATTACATATTTTACATTTGCTGGCATTTCATTTTAGTGGCATTCACATATAACACATTTCCTTAGACACTATTTCTAAGAAATTTGTTTCAAATTCCTCAAAGAATACAGATCAAAATATCTAATTATTTTACTATTTTTTAAATGCATTAACTATGGTAGAATCACGTGATATGCAATGGGTTAAGCATATCTCGCCATAATTACATATTCCATGTCATCAAATAAACTTATAGATCCTAATGGAAGTCAAAGATACTAGTCATATGATAGACCTATAGGAGCTCGGAGAAGCACTCTAACAATATCATCATTATACTAAATTAAATGAATGCCATAAATGGTGAGAAACTGATCAAGATGTTTTTTTGAAATCATAACATTATATCCATTAAATACAAGTTAGATATATGGGGGAAGTTTAGGAAAATCGTGTTTTTGGGCTCACTAAACTGATGGACTAGTTCATGGAAATATAGTTTTATTTACTTTTCTCTCATATTCTAATTGAGGAGAATCTATTCAACATGTGTCTTTATATGTCTAGGAACAATATACAATTTTAACGTTAAGTAAAAAAGCCTAGAAAAAATATGTAATGCAAAAAAAATATTTTATTTAGGAAAATGTTATGATATGTTCATAACATGAAGATGATTTTTTCTCAACTTCTTGCAAAGATCTAGGAGATAAATTATTTTTTTGATAATTCTAGACCTATGCTTCTCTAACTATAAATAGGAATTCAATGCATTTGTTAGGAAATAAATAAGGGGAAAGGGTACGATATTCCTTCATAAATAAAATTGTTGTTTCTACTACATTATTTGGTTTTGGTTCGTGTAGTTTTCATTGTGGAAATTTTCCATCACTTTGGTATCATATCCTATATATCACTCTCTATTTCACATTGTAGTACATATTTGTAGCAAGTTGTTTTCATTGTTTTTGTGTTTAGTTATAGTTTTAGCAGCTTAGCAGTGTAGTAGAAGCATGGTGAGCACATTACCAAATACATGGATAGTAAAATAATATGCTAGGAATGATGTTAAATAGATAATGGATCTAAAATAAATTTTCAATATTTTGATGAAGCTGCTAAGAGAGATCATGAATCATAGATGGAAGCTTAAAAGAAGAGTTAAATGTCCTATTGTGCATATACATGTGCAAATAAAGCGATATAAAGGGTGAAATGGTTGGTTAAAACAAACGAAAAAGGAAATGATTTCTAAATTGTGAACCAAAACATCGAGAAATGATTAGAGAAGATGGTGGAGAAGATTAGAGACTTGATGACTCCTATGGAATATTCGAAGGATCTAGATGAAGAGAAGGAAAATATGCTAGAGGCATTAACAATGATGAACGAGTATCATCATTTTGAAACTAGGGGTTTGTGTGTGTATATAAGCTATGTAGGTTTTGAAGATGGAAAACAGCTAAAGGTTATTATAAAGGAAGAGAAACATTTAGAATTATGCTAGGAAGGAACAACTGAATATTAAAAAGGCAAGAAAATATTATGATATGGAATTAAAAGTGGAAACTTTGTGATGGAGAATGTAGACGTTGAAGTCAAAGGAAAATACTCAAATGCAATGCTATTAAATCCCAAGATTCTTGAGGACTATACATAGGTTGCAGAAGAATCAAGTGTTTCAAAGGATAGAATAGGTTATGTGAAGCATAAGGAAGATGTCCAACACGTTATTGCATGGTATATTGATGAAAAATATGAAATGAAAGTTATTATGTTTTTTGCAGGTGAAAAAAGAGGTGGAATCATGTAGTGGCACATAAAATGGAAAGAAGGAAATTTAAGGGATCTTGCAAGGATCCAAGTAGCAAAAATGTGATAATATAATAGTACAATAAGTGGGAAACAAAAAAATAATATTTTTGACCTATGAGGAAAAGAATAAGGGACCATTGAAGCCCATGACTAAGGGACCATTGAATTTTTTGTACCTTGAAGTACGATGTTTTGGATGTGGAGTCTCACCATCTTCCTAATTTACAGGTCTTGTTTCATCTGTGTTTGTATCCAAATCCATGATAGGGGGATGTGGGCAGGCTTTCCCCCCCACTATTATTGATTGGGGGGTCTAGGGGAGGGGGAGGGGGGGATTTCATGTTTGGAGCCTCCCCCCATGGTGGTGGTTCGGGGGAAGCACCCCCGAAGCTAAAAATGGATAAAAATTTTCTTTGTAAAATATTGTAATTTCATAGTCAATCTAGGCCTTTCATTAGGCAAATGATTTGATGGTATAAGTTATGTTTAGTTTATTTTCCTTTTTCCCATAGAAGGAAACACCTCGTTTTTTATCAGCAAATTTTATTGTGGATGTGTATTTCCAACCATGTGACTTGCTACCATATGCTCAATTAGTGCTATCCTCCTACCTATTACTTATTGCAAGTGACCCTTTTCTCTGCAAGTATGAAAACATTTGAAGCAAAACTACATTAAATTGGGCTTGCTTCTCCTATACCCTAGTAGGTCTCTCTTATGATTGAATGATTCAATTATTATCTTCTTTTACAGTTCTTATTTATGCATTCAAACTTCTCAAAGTGGCTACTATGTGAGGAGAGTACTTATCATGATGTTTCTCATCTGATCTCTAGGGATAATACTGTGAATTTTACTCTACCATCTTACTAATTAGATTTGATATGCTTCATGTGAGTATATCATGTTATCTAAAACAAAATATAAGCATGAAAAACATACCTTAGTACAGTTTAGGGGAGGATATATCATCTGCAAGATCAACCAGATTAGAAAAATACATGTATAATCATAATCATGATATTATATAGAGATCATCTTAATCATTATCACAATTACCATGCATAATTCCACAATTATACAATCGTCTAGGTCCAATGCATAAAAAACATATGGATGACACACATGCATAAACACTACATATAAACCTGATAAAGCATTCATAATGAACACATCCCAACAACAACCTCATCAACTTTTGCATGACAATACGAGAGTAACAATGTCCCTTACCATGCATACACAACAAACACATATACCATGAAGATAATGAAAACATATCCAACTAACATGTACACATGAAAACACATTCAATCAAAGATAAAGGAAAACCATACATCGGCCAAGAAGAATGGAACCATGCTTTGATGCCACCCTATAACCACCATCCTCCCACATTTACCCAAGATAATCGTTCCAACAAGGTAAACATGTGATGAAGAGTTACTACGATATGATTCAACTCCCCGAGTGAGGTTAAGTAAGTGGAAGTGAAAATACAAGACCATTATGACATTCCTCAGGTGCTACAGAACCTTCAGAGGCTAACAAACACTTCTAGGTGTCCAACCCCTAATACAATTTGATGTTTTACTGGTCTAGAACCTCAATCGTGGTGATGAAAAGCACTTCAGGCATAAAAAACCCTCCAGTCACATGGATAATATTGCATGCATGGAACTATATAGTTTTCCACAAAGTTTTGTGCCATAGACCCCAAATTTTGAGCCACTTTTCGACGACCAGGACTCAGGCCTCTACCCAGAACTTCATGAAACTTCCAAAAAGGATAAATAACAATATGAAAAGGTCTCTAATGCAAAACCTTGAACATGGACATGACCTGAATAGGCCTAGCCATGACATACATTTCGTAAACACATCATGAAAATATAATCTAGAGGTCATATAAACACATATCAATAAAATGACTCCATGCCCAAAGGAACAAGGCACCAATATCGCCATTTCTCACCGTGTTACTTTCAACATGTCATCCCCAGATGCAGCCAATGTTGTAGTAGGTTCATATTTTCCATCGGAAAAATAACAGTTTTGACAAATTTTGGCCGATTGGTTCACCATCTAGGATCATGCTCAATACTAAAGACAAAGGCTATGGAAGAACTGTATTTTGCACAAATGTTTCCAAAAATAACTATATAATTGTAAATCTGAGACCTTATATAGCGCGAGATTGTTGGAAATGGGATCCCTCAATGAAATATGTTAGAAAATACTTCATATATTAAGGAGCATAGCATGTAACGCGGAGTCCATTTTGAGTCTTAGGGGTTTTGGGGTGGGTTGAAGACCCTTATCAGATTATTTTATGAATGTTGAACTAAGCCCATGGTTTTCGAACTATGGTATTGTAAATGCATAATCTATATAAGGAGTCTAGATAGAAGTCTAAGAAGGAGAAGAGGTCTAAGTTGATGAGATGCATTTGGATGTAAGATTGTTTTGAGTCAGAGTCTGTTGTTTTGGATTAGAGGAAAGGCTCCTACTGCTGAGTGTGCAAAGACCATATTAATTCTCGAGCTCAGTGAACAGGGTGAAAGTGAATGTATGAGGAATATCTAAGAAATTAATGAAAGACCTATTGAGATAGATGTTTAGTCAATTTAGTGTTCCTAAATTGCTTCCATTAACTATCAACCGGGGCTTGTAACTTTTATGAAGTGTAGTGCACTATATGTGCCTAAGTGACCTTTTCCTTACTTCGTTGTTTTGATGTTTTTCTTATTTTTTTGGGGGGTTTTGTTTTTATTCCTTATTGTGTTATCCTAGTTTGAAAAGTGAGAATAGACCTAATTAAAAAGGAAGAAAAGGAAGTGTTATGAAACTAAGTTAATTTTCTATGAAAGAAGCCAAAGTTTTATAAACAAGTTCTAAGACCTAGTTCTTGAAAACAAATAAAGAAAGTACTTTCAATTAGTGAGTAAACCTAATCCATGGATCTATGACTCAATTGAGATTTGGAAAATGAAGGTAGGGAAATATGGCAACTATTGTACTTCAGATTGTTTCGACATTCAATGATCAAGTCAAAGCCCTTTGAGATGAAATCAACTATTTGTACTTTAGTTGCTAAAATCAAAAACAGAAAAATGCAAGTGAAATTTATCTAAGATGTTTTAATTACTCCATCTACCCAATATGTAGAGAGTGACCCCCCTAAGGTGATGTATCTAAGCAATCATTGCATCTGTCTAAACTAAAGAATTACAATAACTCAAACACTGCATGGAATCTAATCATGTAATCATCGTTGCAAAGTATATTCAAATTAGTCTCTGTCAGGATGACCTTTGAAAGATTGTTTTGTTGCAATGAAGTGAGGATATTCTATCTACAACTAATTAAGTGAATAATTGACCTATCAAGACTCATCCAATTCTGAAGCTTGTTACCCCTTGGTATGGATTTCGGATAAATCAATTACACCCTTAATTCTTAGCAATAAAATGACAGGAAATGAAATCTATTCAACCACTACACCCATAAAGAATTTATCCATTCAATATAATATTTGATAAATAGGAAAAATGGACTTAATCAATGCCTAATTAAACACAGTAATTGACAACTATTTTGAAAGATGAAAGCAGTAAACTAGGCAACCATGCTTCTCAACACTTCAACTTCTATTCCAATACTAAAGATAGAGTTACCAATCACCTTGAAAGTTTTTTGGAAGGCCAATCTACACAGCTGCATCTAAACTATTGAAAACTGGAAATTAAGCATGAATAGAAAAAAAATACTTAATCAGAATTGAAGAAGATTTAATCTAGAAAGTATAAGAAAACCTCCTTAGGCAGCAGGGGCCTCTACTACCAAGTTGGTGAAATCCTTAGCTCCTTAAAAATGTGATCAAAATAGAGTCTGGAAAACAGAGTATTCACTGAAAATATGAATTGTACTGTACTTTTTCTAAATTGTCTTTTTGGTCTTGTACAACCAATATTTAAAGGGAAATTACATAACTGATTATGATATATACTTGCTACAGGTGGCTAATTCGAATTATACATGCAATAAGACTATTGGACTCTTGCTAACTCTAATTTCGACTTGTAATAGGATTTTTGGACTCAAATCAAGAGTCCTACTGCATTTGGATAACATATTTTGACTCCACCTTTCACCATGAGTTTAGGCACGCTTTTCTGTCGTTCTGGAGCGAGTGAGTAGGATAGAATCCACGTAGGCATCATTCTAGAAACACCCATGTGGCCCAATCCTCCAACTGACACCTGGAACCAATTCAACCACAAGAGTAGCTATGAAACACATAGTCAGTTGCAGAAGAGGCTGCATTTTGTAGTTAATTTGCAAAAATCTATCCAAATATCAAGAGAATGAAAATATAATATGAAAATCATTTTAATGCATCCTTAAGAAAAAAAATAACATTTTTCATTGATTTGGGTCTATGATCTTATGCGAAAGTGATGGAAAGAGGTGAGAAAATTATCAAAGAGAGGGTAAATCTGAGGTTCAACAAACCCCCACTGCAAAATCATTACATGTCCTCACGCAATTTTCCAAAAATGTTAGTTTTTCTCCCCTACGTTATTTGCTTTTATACCTCTACTAGCACATCTAAGTTTATTATTTTGTTCTTCTTTGAAGTGATTGTCATTCTTGGCCTCTTCATGAGAAGTTTGAATATAACGTTTATCAGTGCTCTATTCAACCTTTTGTTCTTCTTCTTCAATTTCATGTTTCCTTTGTGTAATAGCCTTAGTTGCAGAATAGAGTTATCATTCATTTCATTTTTCAACTTGGCTTGCTCTTTCAAAATCTCATTTTCACTCTTAATGTGCCTGTTCAATATCTATAATTGATAATTATCTCACTTAAGAGTTTCAATCAGAGGTTCTTGTGGATTGACAGGTATTTCTTGGCTCATTGAGGCACTTCTTTCCAATGATTCCACATAATCATATATTTCTGTTGAACTGGATCTATGCCAGGAGATCTTCTGCTGGGCCCTTCTTTAATATTTTGAGTTGGAGAATTTTCAGGACTATGTGGAGGAGAAATTTTGACAGGAGATGGTATAGGGGATGTGGAGGATATGGCTGATATGTGGTATGACAAAGATTTCAATCAAATCAAATGATGAGTTTTCAAGGAACATATGAATGTTCATATTATACACGTTTCATGTCTTTAACCTTGCTATTAAAAATAATTTTCTACACTTTACCTCATAACTTGACCTTTTCATTTGTTGTTTGCTTGAAGTTGATCCTTCGGTACTCTTTTAGTATGTTGGTCTTCAAAATAGAATCTTTCAATTTCCTATAATCATCATTTGTTTGTAGGTTGTACAATTGTGTGAGAACTGCTAAATAAGATGTGGCTGTAGCATGCAGTCTGTAAAAGGAAATGAAGTATGGCTATGCAATATGGATGTGAAATTAAATGGAGTGAAAGTGGAATATGACTTTTGAAATGGAATGAAAGTGGAGTGAGATGGAGTGGAATTGTAAAATGAAATGAATTTTGGAATTCCTCTCAAATGGTACATCAAAATTTCCTGGAATTTTCTAAGGCCCTTACCATTAATATTATGCATCTTCTGACAAAAAATTTCAGCCAATGGTTGCACGAATCTCCTGAAAAATGAGAAATGGATGTAGGTGAAAGTTGCCAATTTCTTCAAGAATACACTCTGAAATTTTCTGAAATTGTCTGTGTTTATTTACCCTACCTCAAGGAATTTACCATAAAAATTTCAGGACCAATGGATGCACGGTTTGAAAGTTATGATCAAATCAATTTTTTCCCTGTTTCACCCTTCATGCTGCCCAATGTTACAAGAAAAAAACAAAAATACACCACAAACTCATTTTAAGGTCGAATTGAGTGATTCAAAAGGGAAACTATGTATCTTTACCTGCTCTACTACCACATGCTTTCAGAATTTCATTTTTATGAAGAAAAGGCGCTTCTGTGTAAAAATACCAAAATCTGTCCTAATCTGTCCATAATGCCGAAAAATGAAAATCTGTCGTAGAAACCCACCTGAAATTTCCTTCAAAATTATTTTTTTTCTTTAATTATGTGCGTTTCTTACTCAATTTATCATATTCTGAGAAAACCCAGAAGCTCATAATTTTTTATTTCTTCTCCAATATCTTGCAATATTTGCGTCAAAAATGCCTCTGGAAAAAGTTGC
>JAXQQM020072364.1:45000-92644 GCA_034641835.2 Pinus albicaulis | reverse complement strand
ACCCTTAACTAATCCAATGGAACAAAACTTGAAGCTCACATCTATTGAAGGGAAGGAATTTGAGGATGTAACTAAGTATAGACAGCTTGTAGGAAGTCTTATCTATCTGACCACCACCAGACCTGACATCTCATTTGCTGTTGGAATCCTCTCAAGGTTCATGAAAAAACCTTGTGAAGGACATTGGTCTGCTGCAAAAAGAGTACTAAGGTACTTGAAGGGGACTCAAGACTTTGGACTCAAATATACACAGGTAGGCGACTTCAACTTGACCGGATACTCTGATTTAGACTTTGATGGCGACAAAGAAACAGGCGTGTCTACTACAGGTTACACCATGAGTCTAGGATCAGGAGCTGTCTCATGGAGATCACGCAAACAGTCAGTTCCAGCAGATTCCACGACCGAGGCAGAATATGTGGCAGCAGCTGAAGCAACAAAGGAAATCGTGTGGCTCCGAAAAATCCTGGAAGATTTGCAGATGAAACAGATGTATTCCACTCCACTCATGATCGACAACACTTCTGCAATAAAGTTGGCCAAGAACCCAAAGTTCCATGATCAAACAAAGCACATCAATACAAAGTACCATCTCATTCGACATCATGTTCAGGCCAAAACCATCCATCTACATCATTGTTCCACAAATGAGCAAACTGCTGACATCTTCACCAAAGCACTTGGAAGAGAAAAGTTTGAAAAGTTCGGATCGATGCTTGGACTCACCAACATCCCTTCGGATTAAAGGGGGGAATGTTGACACCTAATCCTATGGGAGGGGTGTGCACATTTAATATTGTATATTATTTAATATTAGGAAATAAGGAAGGCCAAGAGTCATTGGGAGCTGAATCCCAATAGCCTCACCTCCCATCTATATAAGCATGTACATTCTTCAGCTAATACACATTCTAGTTTTGAGGAGTTACCTCCTGGTTTGACAGTAATATATACAATATAGTTCCCAGGAAAATTGTTTACACATTGATGTCTTTAGGAATTATCAAACTCGTCCATTTATAAATATTGCAACCACAAGAAAAAAACCTCAAATTTCTAGAAAAAATTATTTTCATTGAACATCTATATAAACCAATAAAATATTCTTTGCTACGAATGGTGAAGGTTTTAGCAAAGGTTTTTTGAAAATTTTGGCCAATCTTGTAACACAAAAAGCCTCTGCAGAAACCTTCAGTGCCAGTTGTTTTCCTTGTAGTGGCATTAACATAAATAAATTCTAGTTTATGGAAGATAAGTTTTTGTATCTAAGATTTTTTATGAGATAAGAAAGGATGTGCATGGATTAAAAAAAGAAGGAATTTTTTGGCTTAGCCTACATCAAGGATTGTCATTGAGGTGAGCTTCGTGGTATTGGAATTTTTTTATAGAAATTTCATCAATGTATTTAGTGTCATATGTGTGTTATGACCAACTATATGAAAGGGAAAGGATTCAATTGGATGCATTATCAAATAAGAGTTTTGAGTTATTGGAGTAGAAGATTACCAAGGTGGTGGTGTTGGCATCACCCTTTATTTCAACAAAGTATTTCAAGTTAGTCGTGATGCAATTAGAGAAGCTATTGGTGTAGTTTCCAATTAGGAAGGAATGCTAATAGCATATTTTAGAGAAAATTTAAAAGATACATGAAATATTTACTTCACATATGATAAGGAGTTTTAGGTGTTATCACAAGTGTTAAAATAATGGAGACATTACTTGTTACCCAATTTTATTTTATTTTGTACATATATCATCAAACATTGGAGTTCATTAAGAATTAGGTGAAGATGACAAATACATGTGAACTATACTAGAAAATGCATTTGATTTGAAGTATAAATTTGAGAGAAAAAACATAGGCGTTGATGCACCAAGTAAGGCAACATTAACATTAGTGATGATAAAGAATAATCTAATGGGATTTGTTTAAATAAAATGATGTACACGCATGTCAAATATTTTGTGAAAATATGGGAGTGGTGTGGAAATCCAATTTTTATAAGATAGAAGTGTGGAGTTGGAACATTTTATACCAATGGTGCATACATGAAGCCTTGATTGACAAAAAAATCAATCACAAAGATACATCATGAAGGATTATCATAAGACTTTGGATAAGACAATGCCATTAGTTTGCTAGAAGAAATTTATCAATAGCCAAACTTGTATGAAGAAGTAATAAAGTTTATGAAGAGATGCAAAGCATGCTTGATGGAAAAGGGTATAGATCAAATTATAATGTTATATTAATATTAGTGATGTGACTCATTGTGATGTATTACTATTCAAAGAGTCAATATGTTTACATGGATCACTTATGTCCATTATATCATACCAAGATAATGGGTTTCTAAGCCACTTTTGGAAGACTATGTGGAAGAAGCTAGGAATGAAGCTACAATATACAGTTAGACTAAATTTTGCCTAGGTAAAGGTTTATGGGAGACACTACAAACATAATATAAAAACATTGGAAATGGAAGATGTTATGTAAGAGAAATGTTCAATTTTATTCTATTTTTTTCATAAGGTATCATTTGAGAGATATAATGCCTCATTCAATGACTCGAACATATAGTTTTTTTTTAGGAGGGAAATAAATCACGAGAACCATAGAATCATAGTTGTCACCCACAATCACATCGCGTTGTTTCCTTCTCTCGGCCTTTCATAATAGCTCGTAAACCATACCGAACAAGGTAAACTAGAGTTACCTCTAACGAGCTCACCCATGAGGTTTGAGCTAGTGAACTTTACAAGCAAGTGCCTTAATAGAACACTTAATAACCAACAAGCCCTCGCTCTATGAGTGACTCAAACATATATTATTAATTGTGTTAATATTAATAGTTTATTTAAATAATTTAAATAATTGAGAATTCAAATATAAATACAACATTACTACATTTTTTTTATTTTTTATCATATACTAAAACACATAAAGGACAAGGGCTATTCAATGTAATGCATAAATAAAGAAAATAAACCTATAAAATTAACATATCTCTTAAGGAAGAAAATAGATAACATGGGGAAAGAAGTTTCTCTTAAATGTGACAAAAATCTCACAAAATAATACCCTTCTAAATCCTATTTAAAAGAAGAAAACAAATATTATCTTTTAAATAATTTTTTCACTTTTTATATCATTTAATAATTCTCAAATTCATTTTGTACATTACTTACGTTCCATTTTTTGTGTGTGAATTAAGGCTATATATTAATAAAAAATCAGATTTAAATGGATTTTCCAGAATGGTAGTGGAGGATTCAGGCTCTCCTCAACATACTGCTATTGACGACCAAAACAACAAAGTCCCCATGCATGCCCCCAAAAAAACTAACGATTCCCAAAGATCAAATTACATCAAGGTGACACTAGAACTAACAAGTCCCATCACCATGCAATCCGAGACATTTTTTCTCCCCTGAGGAAAAATCGTAATTTCCATTATATGTTGGAAAATTACATATTGTAGATGCCAGTGGCATATTCATCAAAATTGTGACTTTGGTCACATACAAAATAAAAGTACAGTAGGTTCCCCTATGGGGTGAACATGATAAAACATAAAATTATGCTGATAAATATCGTTAAATACATAGAAAATAAAAACATGTTATACATATGCCTGTAAAAATCGATGAAAATTGGGCTAATTTCCCCCTCCGGGATGTTGATCTATGTACGGACGGTGCTAATAACTGTAGTGATATTGACCAGTGTGTTCCTCAATCAACCATGTCCCACTAGGTTGGAGCGCAACCTCCTTGGATAGCGCGTCATAAAGATGGTTGTGCTCCCTATAAATATGGCAACAAGTGATAGAATAAAATTGAGTTTTTAAGTGACAAGAGTCCTCCAATATGTGTCAAAGTGTGTGCACATGACAGGTAGATGTCTGATTGAATCAACTGATAACAATATTTGAGTCTCCAAACATTTGCAAATGATGACAACCATGTTCAATGCAAAATTGTAGAAGGTGTATCAATGTGATGAGTTAAGCAAAATTATGTGTACCATACTCCAAGACCATTTTGATCATGTAATGGTGTTGATCATTTATGTATAATAAGGCACCTCCACCAGATCCATGATTCTGGGCGGATCCATCAAAGTAGGCCAATGGATGTACTCAATTTATGGCTTCAGGAATCAGGTTGTGGTCGCCACATTTCTATGGTCTGGAAAGTTGTCCTCAACTCACTATCATATATCAAAGATGGCATGTCATGTCATATCAACTCGGGAACATCTGCATGTATTGGACTAGATCCATGGTCTGGATGCAGTGACGTATACCACCTTCCACCCGAGCTCATTGATCATATCTCTAGATCATGGATCACCACAATTGCACAGATTACAGACCCAACATCTACTACTATATTTTCCCAAGGATGGAAATATGTTATTCAGCTTGATCAACCTGAGCAATGGCATGAGGATTGGTATAACTACATCATTTCTCTCACAGAATCACATGTCTGCATTTCTTAAGGGGAGGACGAACTAATCTAGAAACATGTGGCTCATGTAAAATACTCACCCAAGGATGGCTATATTTTCATCTACTCAATTTTTCGGCCTCTAAGTATCACCAAGTGGTGGAGCTGCCTTTGGAGATTAAAATCACCACCCTGATCCATCCTATTTGTGTGGTGTATCATTCGTAACATTGAACCTATAGGGGATAATCTATAAAAGCCTTCCATATATGGACCCACTTGGTGTATCATGTGCAAAGACGATACTGAAACCACCAATCATCTATTTATGCACTGCCCTGTAGCTTGGGCCCTTTGGTTGCAGACATTAGTTGCACTTCATATTACCATTCGTTGGCATGGGACTGATATCTTTGAAGCAGGGAAAAATTGGTGATTCAATGCTCCTTCCCACAAGGCACACAACCTCCCCCTTCTTATTAGCTGGAGCCTTTGGATCATCCACAAAAAATTTATCTTCCTTGATGCCACTCCCAATTGGCCACTCACATCAGCCAACATTTTTCTTTATACCATTGCCTCCCTCAGGATGAGCAATCTGAGACATTAATTACAACAAAAATAAAAATACATGAACATTGTAGTCACCTTATGAACAATAGGGGGTCTAACCCATATATCAACATAAATAAACCAAACACCATTAACAAATCCAACACATAAAATGTCAAGACTAAGACCATAACACTGTGATCGACATGTATCTAGGCGAAAAGGAAACCAAATGGAATAAGAAGTTCCTTGCAAATCAAGCCAAGAACCACCACAAAAACGATAATACTGAGATTCCATCCCACTTTACTCATTGATCATTGTCCTAGGATGAAATAGTTGTTGGATCCCTTGCACTAGAGCCTAGAATATCCAAGAGATCGCCATTATCTTATTCACAGGATATATGACCTTCAACATGTGCCAAGTGGGATTCAATCTTGTCCATGAAAAATGTTGATTTATGAGTATCCTCTTCATGTCATCTATGGTGGCGAAGACATTATAATTCTCCACTCGATTATCATTCAAGACCAAGCCCAACAAGGTCTTTGTTTTCCAATGGATATCCACAGATTTTAATTACTACTTCTTCCTACCCCCGGTATGCCTAGGGTCAGGAACACATTCCAACATGTCCTCCATGATCTCAGTGTCCAAATGAGACTATCTTTCAACCCTCGCTTGAGTCTCAAGCTTGCAAATTTCCTTCCGAGTGTCTGGAAGAACAACATATAGGTGGAAGCCAAGTCATGAGGACAGATTCTTGCACCTCTCTGCCCCTGCAAAGAATTAACACCTCCCTCTTGCCTACACCTCATTCTCTGCCTCAATGACATATATAATACCTTGGGGGCACACTTACTGTATTTTTTGTTTATATCTCTACCTGCAAAGAAACAAGAGAACATATGAGACCCACCTCCTAAAAAAATAGGGTACTAGCATACGATATCATCACAAAAAATCCATGCATGAACCTCAGACACTATAGATGCCCCAAAAATTGAGATAGAGGACATAAAATCCTTGACCAAGAACTAACCATCATTGACCATTGAACAAGAGAGAAAATACAAGAAAACCAAAAGGCCTTGAACGCTCGTAGGTCATGAACAACCAATATACTCGGCCAATTGAAGCTTATCCAACTAGGAAAGACCTAATGCTACAACACCCAGATAATTTAGACCATACTAGACTCCTTTTTCCAAAATTAAACCTAAAATGGGTGTCCCAAACCAATAACCATTAACAAATTGACAAGCTACCCCGAGCTTTACCCACATACTGAAATTGTAAATATAGACACAAAGAATTATACCCTAACACCTCAGACCCATACATGACAAAATGATGAAAGAAGGAGACCAAGCATAGTAAAAAATAAACCTAAGATTACATGCAGCATGTGAGACTGTACGCCCTCGACAACCCTAATGAAAAATAAATTCCAAGTGACCATGCATGAGACCAGATAACCAGGGAATTCAAAACCTTTAACCACTGCTTTCAATACCCAACATGACCATCTCTCAATTTTTTAAATCCAGGTGATACCCACAATGTAGAGATACTCGTGCACTCAGCTTGAATAGAGATTTTTCAACAAGAGGCCAAGGACCTACCCTCAACTCCTATCAACCCACTGCGAGTTGGCCCAAAACCCACCATGCCCATTTTATAAATACACTGCCAACTCGAACAATGGATGTACATGCATGCGATGGCAAGTCACATTCCCCCTCTTTATTGTTGGACGTGTACTAGGGGGTGGCAGGAACTGCCTCTAAGGCCCCCATTACATCTTCATTTACACGCTCATTAGGGGACCTACATACCCCTTATATTCCTTATAACCATATCTACATGATAACATTTTATATTTTGATAATAAATTCTTCCAAACAATTAAACTTCAACAATTTTGGAAACATCTTAATAAGAGATCTCATTGGAATAGAAGTTACTTGTCTCAATTCATGTTGGAGTAATAACTAGCAAATAGGGTTTATGTTCTTGTGATCTATGACATGGCAAAATTCATGTTGGAGAAATAACTAGCAAATAGGGTTTATGTTCTTGTGATCTATGACATAGAAAAAGCTAAGAAAGAAGAAATTCATTTTGATTTTGGTATAGTAGATTAAAAGTATAAGATATTGTACATGGAAATGTTCACTTAGGTTTTTTTTAATATCTAGTAGGTTCTTGGGAATTAATTAAGTCTTCCCAAATCCACATCATTTATAACCTATCATCTATGTGATGTTCCTTCACTCCAATTGAGTATTTTTCTTTATGATTTTTATGGTTTTTGAGAGTTAATCATGTCACATTATGACCTTTTAGTTTAAGGTTGATTCTTCTTGAAGAAATGTAAATGGTAACAGATGGTTGTGTTGGCCTGTGACATCGCACAAGGTGGAGAAGTGGCCAATATATGGCAATGTTGGTTTGTGGTTTCTATGAACGATAAGACAACATGGGAAAGCTAAGAAAATGAAGAGCAGGAATGGCTGAAGTAAAAGCCAAACACTCCAAGCATGGGTCGGGTGGACACCCCGTAGTCAAAAGAAGAAAGAGCTCTTACCACTTACATTTTCGCATCACCAACATCTACTTGTCGCAAATCGCACATCACAGATATTAACCTTTATCCTCCATTCCTCACAACAAAGTTCCCAATCTACAATTTGCGATATAAGTTGGGCCCCACCTCTGCCATGCCACGCCGCCTTTTCGCCATCGCACATCGCACTTCGCAAGTTTTAACACTTACCTCCCTGCTGCTCATAACAAAAACATCGATTTGCGATCTATGGGTAGACCCACCTCCTTGCCACATCACCCCCGCTCATCGCACTTCGCACTTCACAAGTTTTAACACTTACCTCCCCACTATTCATAACAAAAACGCCAATTTGTGATTTGCAGGCAGGCCCACCTCCTTGGCACATCACCCCCGCTCATCGCACTTCGAACTTCACAAGTTTTAACACTTACCTCCTCGCTGCTCATAAAAAAAACGCCGATTTGCAATCTACGGGCGAGCCCACCTCCTTCCCACGTCACCTAAGCCCATCCACTGCCTTTGTCCCATTCTTTGCAGTGTTAACCATTCCGCTATGTGTTAGTGCCATAGACCCCACTTTAAACTCCACTATTACTTCCGCCATCTTCCCTCATCTCCGCTCCCTATCACTCATCCGACGACTCATGATCTTTTTCAGCCCCCCTCCGAGATCTAGTCTCTGGTTTTGCAATTCAAGCACATCACAGGTTTTTGGCGGAACAAGCGCAGCTGTGGTATGTTCATTTTATCCAAGAAATCCCTGCTAATGAGCTAGGCACACGTAGCACGACTGGTCGTTCCATAAAAATCAGTGGAAACCATTAGAATAAGGGAGTTGAGGCTTTCGACGACAGGTGGAATCATGTGATGAAAGCCAGACTACCCACCTATTCATAGCTACCCCTCACTGCCCCATTTTGAATAATCTAGGACTTGGCCTTCGTGGTCAACTATGTTATTTATTTTACTGTTTGATTATGATGTTTTCCTGTTGAAATCTCGATTTCCCCTAATTCTATTTTAATTTTCTGATTACGGGAGTGCGTGCTTGATGCACGTTTTGCGAGTTGGTTAGGATATTTTAATTTTCACATGTGTGGGTAAATCATGGAAGTTTATTCGATCGTAAGCCATCTAGGAGAACTCTATATGTAGAGAGTTCAGAGATGAAAGAAAGGTTTTGAAATTTTGGAGAATTTTTGCTGTAGTTCTGTATGACTGTGCACTTTATGCTTTGAGACACATATTTGGGAGAGTTGTTTTGAACATAGAATGATACAACGTTGTTTTTTGGGTTCCATATGGGGCAATGAGTAGTATGTATCTGTATTCTCTTATTTATCAGTCATCTCCTGTTTATGTATAATCATCTTTCAATGTTCTATTGCTTTGAGTATTCGTGTAATGTAGTTGCTGGTGGTATGCATTTTTATTCATGAATTTTTGTATCAATAATGCCCATGTCTTAAACTTGTTGTGCCCCCTTAATTTGTGCTCCACGAATCTCTATTGTTGGTCACATTCCACTTACATCCGCTTCCTATGAGTTCACGGGAGATAGATTCTTAAGACTTTTAAGCCTGTCTCTCACGGGTTCCTCCTCCGTTACTTCTCAACACCTCTGCATATTTTGAAAGCCTCTGCTCATTGTTTCATACTTGGCCCATTTGAAAAGCCACCAAGCCATACAGCCTCCTGAGCCCTCTCGCACTATAGGGTAATTCACATGAATCAAACTCCAAGGTCTTCATCATTCCTGAAGCATCACAATCATTATCCTCTTAATCCATATTCTGTCAGAGGCACCCATAAAATTGTCTACATCTAACCTCTGATTTCAAGATGTCCTAGGCACTAGTCTTTTGCAACTCAAGGTTGTCTCTAGGAGGTACAACGGGTTGCATGGTTAATATTCTTTATTTAAGTTATTATCTTTTTTTACTACGCACGTAAGTAGTTTATTTTATGTTGCTATTTTGATTAGTTTCTTGTAATTAGATTTAAGTTTTCAATTTTTATGTATGGTTGAAGTATGTGGATAAAAATTCTCATTCTTTCATATTGTGATAATGAATTGTGTATATATTTATTTAGATAACAATAATTAAGAATTATTAGATAAAATATTTAATTTATTTATCATAGAAAATTATTACTTAAGAATTTTGAATTTATAGTTATTTTTGTGCTCATATATGATTATTTAAATCCATTGTCTTTTATTTTTAAATTCTAAATTAATATAAATATTTGGATTAGATTTTGATATTTACCTATAATATAAAATTATTTTATTTTATTATTATTTTTTTAATATTAAAAAACATTATTAAATTTTTTTATTTTTTATTTTTTTAATAATCACTCAATATATTTAAAATAATAAAATATAACTTAATATAGTTCAATTATATAATTTTTTTTAAATTATCATTTCAAATAAAATTTCTACATATAAATTATTAAGATTTTTGAGAATGAAAAATATGATATTAAAATTTTTAATCAAAATTAAATCAAAACCCAATTCATAAAAATTATCATTCTTTCCCAATGTGATAATGAATTGCGTATACATTTATTTACATAATAATAATAAAGAAGAATTATCAGATAAAAAATTTAATTTATTTATCATAGAAAGTTATTATTTAGCTACATTATTTTAGACTTTATAATTATTCTTGTGTTCGTATATGATTATTTAAATTTATTATTTTTTAATTTCAAATCCTAAATTAATATAGATATTTGGATTTAGATTTTGATATTTACTTATAATTTAAAAATGTTTTATTTTATTTTATTATTATTTTTTAATATTGGAAAATATTTATTAAATTATTATTTTTTTTTATTTTTATAATATATATTATTTTAATATAAAATTTTCCAAGACATCAAATTATTAATCTCATATTAATTTTTTTATCAAAATTAAATCAAAACCTAATTCATAACATATAATAAGTAAATATCATTTATATTAACAACCAAATCATACAAGTTAAATGGTTGAAGAACGTTAATAGACTTAAAATGTCAATGTAAATAAGAAAGACAATTGTGGCAATATGGATGTCAAGAATTCAAATCTTAGTGTTATAAAATGCAAGTAACTTAATAAATGCAATCACAACATTTCATTAAATAATGATGACAAAGAGAATCTTCGATCGGGGTGTGTGCCAGTTCACTGTCCCACTTGGGACTCTTGTTAATGATGATTATATGGGGGATAACATGAAAGGGCGGCTCCAACATATGCAGGATATGTGTGGTCGGGTTGATGCGATGGGAGGAGGCGTGAGAGAGATTAAGGAGGGAGTTAATTGTCGCTGAGCAATAAACCTCCAGGTGGTGAATGCTTGTACATCATTTCATGTAGTTGCGTTGTGATATAGTGTGGTCTTGAGAGCTGCGAGGAGGCATTTGGGTTCCCTTCTGGTGGCAAGCTTTGCAAGGAAGCTTCATCTGTGGGAGCACATACGCATCATCGGCTTCATGGTGTTGGTAACAGGGCATGTCTCGTTTCTTATTTTTCATCCCTTCCCGCGATATAATGTTATTGTGAATGATGCTTGTAAGATTTCCACCCCCGCCTGTGAATGGGTGACTATGCGAATTGGTAGTGTCTTTTTGTCTCATGAGCATGTCTGTGTGGCTCAATTTTATCTTGAAATTGTTGTTTCTAAGCCGGTATCCATTTTTTATGGTATCTTACTGCTCTGAATGGGAATGTATGGTATAATTTGGGCTCCTTGTCTATGCGGGAAGGATTTTGTGCCTGGTTGAAATGGATGTTTCTGTATTTGGATAAAATGGCTTTTGAATATAATTTGCATGTCATCATTGTTGGTTTTACAATGTGTTGATGTATTTTTATATGGGAATTGGCCTGAGGAGTCGGCGGGTAGCTCTTCCCTCTGGCGGAGACAGACATTCTCTGGCTTGTATCTGTTTCGTGTGATGTCTGAGCACAAGGTGCTAGTAATTGGAGGAAAGCGCCAATGGAGGTTGGGCCATCCCGACCTACTATGCTTTCACATGAGTTGGGTCTAATGTTTTTTGCTTCATGCTCTTGTTATCTTTAAATGTATCAGGTTCTACTAACTTGAGAGACTGCTCAGTCTACAAGTCGTGGGTCTTTGTTCGATTGGCAGTTTGGTTAGACAAGTATATTGTAGTTCAATGGAGGTTGACAAAAATGGCTAGGACATCCACTAGCACAGGCTCATCAAGCACTTGGGGTCGTGGGCGCAACCGAAAGAATGGATCCCAAGGGGGATAAGAAACACCCTTGTCGCAACTGTCGAGGAGGAGCAGATGGAAATTGAATGCTCAACATATTAGCATCGCGGCTCAAGCATATACAATAGGCACTCTTGAGTAGGTGAGGCAGATGATGGTTTGAGAGGTCAACCTCAATCAACGGGTTGAGTAGGAGATACATATGGAGGAATGGCATTTGTTGGTCCTTAATATAGGCCACACTCGTGGCAGGCTCACTTAGTACAAGCATAAAATCCATCTCTATTGCATGATGAAGAGCATAGTAGCCAGAGCTATTATGAATGTAGCAGGTTCCATTTAATATGATCTCAGGTTTTAGGAAATTCAGAACGAATTCCAACTTGTTCAATTTCAAATTCAGCAACAGAATGTTCATCTATGTCGTATTGAGAAGCACATTTAATGTCATGCTCAATCAGAAATACTAGGTTCCAATGCAAAGGACCCAACTCCGATGGAGTCCTCAGATGACTAATATTTAATTGTTTCCTTTTTGTTAAATTTTGATGATGTATATCTTGATTAGTAGTACTTCTATTATCATGTTAAGGGTGAACTGGTTTCTAGACATTCAAGTCTATAAGGCTGAGTATGATAGACTTAAGAACCTTAGATTTTGGATGGCTTATAATGCGTTCTGATGGCCAACAAACTTGGTTTCCCAATGAGCAGGTTGAGGCCACATAATGTCTTTTATGAGTGTTTTTGAAAATGAATGAATGAAAACGCCTACTAAACTTACAAAAAAAATGATGACAAAGAGTAATATTTTTATTAAATTTTAAACATATAATATTTGTAATAAAAAAATTTCTAAAATCTAGTACCCTATTTGCAATATAAACATGTCTATCAACATAATAAAAATTGGCATTTTTTTTACAATATAACTATGTTTATCAACATAATAAAATCTAATAAAATTACATAATCTATATTTATAAAACAACATTCTCATGTGAAAGTAAATATTTTTTTTTAGTTTATTTACAAAATTAATTTAGAATTAATAAAAAAATACTCAAAAATATTTAAATTGTAATTTTTTTCTATAAATGCTTAGTAAATAGCATTAACCTTTAATATTGTTGAATTGTTTTGTATTTTCTTCTCATTATTATTATAAATTATAAATTTGAAACCATGTAAAATAAAATTCTCAAAATCCAATATTTAACATTATTTTATTTCTTTTATCAACTCAACATTATTTTATTTCTTTTATCTACTTAACGTTATTTAAAAATATCATCACCTTACTCAATTTATATATTATTATTTAAATTAAAAATCAACAGAAATATCTGTTTCAGTTTTCAATGGGCCACTATGCAAATCTTCATGATACTTAATATTTTTTTCATTATAATGATCGATTGAAGTAAACCAATTTACCGGGAAAAAAGAATGGTTGACAAAGAATTGATATTTTTTTTATTTTTTTTAAGTCACAGGGAAATTTATTTTTTTATTTTATAATCTTTTAAAATGAATGTCAAGAAAGTATAAATTTACATTTGAATTATGTTCCATCATATTTAATTATTTACACTTTTATGTTATCTTTGGATAATATTTTATCTTCTGCAATAAAGTATAATGTGCAAAAAGAATATCCTTCATCGGTACAAGACACTTGAATTTGTCACATATTCTCTTGTTTTTTCCCACTGGCCAAAGAAATCATAGTACAAATACCGTCCAACTTCATTATGAAAGATTATTCATAATTTCAAAAGTTCAATGGGTAATTAGCAACAAATTTTCACCTTAGTATATAGATAAAAATTTGTTTCAAAGTTTTATTGTGATGAGAGTTGTATTTCACAATATAATATAAGAGAGTATTTCACAGTCTAGTATAAAGGTAATGTCTGATTTCATCTATGTTCAATATGGAGTTGATACATGTTTTTTTAATTCATGGTATTATTTAGGCATATGGTATTATTAATCTATGAGATTATTTGAGTACATAGTATGGTATTATTTGAGCACATGGTATTACTAATCTATAATATTATTTGGGTATGTGTATTATTAATCCATAATGTGACAACTAGTTTAAATGTTAACTAGTTGTTATGTTATTTAATTCTAAGTAACTAAACATTTATGTTTCTTGAGAAAAAGGATTATTTGATAAACAAAAATAAATTATGTTTCGCTGAAATAAAAATTATTAATGGAACAGTGGTTCCATAAAAAAGTTAAAAGACTCATGGTAAAAGTATTCCAAGAACTAAGATTGGTTGAACAGAAAACAGTTGAAGACACTTACCTTTCCTCTCAGGATAAAAAGTGCATCCCAGTGAGGAAGAGGGGTTTTGTTCTGAGACGGACGAGGGAGAGAGTGGAGTATTCCTGAGCTGGTGGTGACCAGTGGAATACACTCAGCGTTTCCTATTCCTGGAAAAGAAGAAGTACTTGGCTAAGGGCCTTGAGGTCTCTTCTGGAAAATTCTTTCAACCTACTAGACTCGGTATCGAGCACAGGGGGAGATGAGGACGAAATTTTCTCTCTCATGGTAGGGTGGACAACATCAGCAAGCCTGGAAAACAGATAAGTACCAATTACTGGAAAACTAGGTATTGGTTATGTTGTCTAGATATTTGTAATTCTTCTTATAGTCCGGGTTATTTAATTATGAAATGAAGACTTCTCCATATTGGAAGTGTAGAAATGTGTTATATCTATGTTTTCTTTAAATGTCCAAAGGAATTGCGATAAACAATAAGGATTTAGATTTATGCAAGTTCTGGTTGGTTTCTTTATCAAGAAAAGAATTTGTATTTACTAAAAAATAGATGGAATTAGTCAAAACTACTACTACAAGCATGTTAACACAAGAAACCATTAACTTAGGGTTTTAGGGTCAAAACTCCAATCCCTGAGTTGGTCATTAACTGTAATCTACGATATACACGAACATAATGGTCTGGACATCTCATTAAATTGAAAGAAATAAATTATGTACCAACACCAGTTAAAGTGTGTAAAACTAATTGTAAACTTTAAAATAAATGAAAAAAAAAACATCAGAGATTGCATGTGTAGTATGCCCCTGAACTGAAAAATACCAATGTAAAAGAAAATTTACAATGACAGCGAATAAACGAGCCAAGCAAGAAGGAAACCAAGATTCTACAGGAGCTAAGCTAGTCTAACTCGAACAATATTCAAGGCTCGAAAATGCACACTATACATTTATAAGGGAAAATTAGAAAATGTTTTCGTTATTTCTGAATATACCCAAAAGAGAGAAAAATTATTTCATCAAAAAGAATGAACAGTATTTGCGTGAACAGAGGATATCCGAAGCAATAACACATAGGTATAAAAGTAAATTATCTCATAGCATTCGAGACAGAATGTAAACTAAAATTCACTGAGTCTGGAGAGTTATCCTCTCTTGAATTCGGACCAGAAATACATATTATCTTCAGAAAAACTAAGTATAGTTCAATATAGAGCTAAAAAAGTTGATGATAGTCACGAGCAGGGCGAAGCCCCTCAAATTGCAAAAATATAAATTTAACATGATGACATGCAACCCTGAAACTCAAATCCAAAACTCATGAAGCCATGAGCATCTTCGAGGTTAGAACAAGGGCCTTTTGCTAACAAGACCTTTAAACCTCACAGCGAAGAAGGGGTACTTGAAGGGAAAGAGAAGAGTCAAGGAACTGACCTTGTGAATCAAGAATTTGAAAGGAATTAACCTCAAGGGTCGAGCGAGGGTCGTTACCTACACAAGGAAGCAAGAACCAGAAAAAAATTATCAAGAGATCATGCTGACAAGCTAGCAAACAGAGAATAGATAAGAAGAAAGGCAGAAGCATAAACTTATCACCTATTTACAAGAATTCCTTCGTAGGTTCAATGGGTGAAACTCTGTGAAAAAGCCACAGAAGGGAGTCAGCCCTCATAACCAGAGGAAAGTGTATATTTTATTTAGGAAAAACACATAACTTAAAATTTTCCTTAGCTCACCTGTTGTTTCGATGAAGGAACTCACAGGAGAACCGGACTTCACGTAAACTCAGAGCGATTACAGGTCTGTCGAAATAAAAACAATGACGCTATTTTAAAACCCCAAATTAATGCAGAGAACAGAGCGTAAACTCACCTATGGAAAAAAAAAAAATCCTGTAAGGTCTGTATAACCAAATATGTGACCTCATTTTGGACAATATGAGATTCAAGAAATAGAGGTATTGAGTTACCTTCCTGTGTCGCTCTTGGAGAAGCCAAGTGGAGCCGAGCAGAGCCAGGGTAAGCCTGTCGATTGTGATAGGCCAAAAAGTTGCAGAGCAACACGGCGAGGACTAATAGAAATGGAAAGGAAACAGTTAGGGTTTGGGGAGGTCAATACCCTAAACGGGTACTCCATCAAATACTGCCATCGATTCAGTCCTTGCAATCCAATGGTGTTAATCCTTACAGCTGTCAATCGAATGTGATGGGTGTACAGTACCATTAATTCCATGAGTTAAGACCCCAAATCTCCAAGAAAACCTTTACGCTATGAAATCATTCCAAATCAAGATTAATATAATATTAACCATAATTCTTCCATCCTGTCGCAATATTAATATGGATCTTGTGTACCCTTGAGAATTAAATGTGAAATTCTGTCGAGGGTTGGATATGCTGCCAAGTATCATGCATACGGGACAGATTGTTACCTTGGAACTTGTGTTAAATTCACCCAACCTTTAATTTGTTATGTCCATGAAAAATTAAGGATTAGGAGCTCGAAATATATGCAGTTATATAAATGTGATAATTTCATTTAGTCAAGCCTTGTTAAGGTAAAAATTACTTTTTTTTTTGTGGTTTATTATGATATACGTTACAAGTGGTATCAGAGAAGCGTTCACACGTTGGGACCCTAGGGGTCACCTAACATGAAAATTGTGCGTGTAAATGATGCACAACAAAGGAATAGCATAGTAGGAGACGATATGAGGAGGGGGTCGACACAGCAAACACCCCGAAATGCAAGGGAACCTACACCCCAACCCCAATCTGAAATGAATCCTGAAATGTGGATTCAGTTGAGTGTTGATCAGCACCAACAGACTAGTAGACTGTTGGAGGAGCAGCAACACCAAACCGATATTCTGATAAGTATTATGCATAAGCTATAGGAAGAAATGGTCCGGTTTAGGAGTGATAATGAGCACCTAATGCAAGAGCAGGAAAGGATACTCAAAATCCTTTTTTATAAGCAGAATCAAGGAGTGCTACAACCTAGTCCGGAAAGAGAAACATAAGAAGAAAATTAACGGCAAGATAAGGACCAAACCAATGACATAATGGAAAGAAGACATTCCCAGCGGAGTAACAAAAATAGAAACAATAATGATGTTGGGTATGTGTTATATTCTTTCCATTACTAGTCCCACACGTTGTACGTTGCGTCGGGCGCATTAGGGGGGTCATAGGGGGGTGGCAGCACCTCGGCAAAAAAAAAAAAAAAATATATATATATATATATATATATATATATATATATATATATATATATTGGTGTGCAGACCCACTCATAGGAAGACCCACCCATGGTTTTGTGCATGAGTTTGCACATGGTTTTGGTGGACGATGGTTTTCGACCCCTGGTATTTTGTAGATCCAGTCAAGGGAACTACGGTTATGTTCCAATCTAAGGTTAATGGATTGGGGTTTATATATGCTTCGGCATGTATATATATGTGTTGTAACACTAAAAGGAATATAATGAAAAATCAAGCTGGTCGTTCCGATTTGGGATCCAGGGGAAAATCTCTATGTTTATCTGTGTTATGTTTTATCCTCTTGCTATTGTTTGTTTTCTGTTTTAAGATTAGTTTGTAGATAATTTCTATACAGGGTTAAAACCTAAATTTGGTATCAGAGTTGTTTTGGCTTCAAAGGGACACCTTTGCTGCTAAGGGTTTTTTTCTCGGGCCTGAGGTAGACCGTGTTCAATGGGAGATCTATGGGATTCATTCTTGCGGTGAAAGAAGATGGCGAGCGGCAGGAAGATAGAGATCAAGAAATTTAATGGTCATAGTTTTGAGTTGTGGAAGCTCAAGATGGAGGACCTGCTGGTCAATTAAGATCAATGTATTGCGGTAGATCCAGGTACTAAACCAACGACAATGTCAAATAAAGACTAGAAGAAGTTGGATCGGAAGGCGAAGAGCACAATACGGTTGTGTGTCTCTGATTTTGTATTGTTGAATGTATCTGGGGAAGCTACGATGAAGAATTTGTGGGACAAACTTGGGACTTTGTACCAATCTAAGTCTGAATAAATTGTTCCTGCGGAAAAAGTTGTATAACTTGAGGATGAAGGATGGTGACTCAGTGACAGAGCATCTTAACACCTTCAATACAATGGTAAGTCAGCTGTCATCTGTTGATATTAAAATCTCAGATGAAGATAAGTGCATCAGTGTGTTGTGTTCTCTACCAAATTTGTGGGACAGTTTGGTTATTGCAATAGGTAGCAATACAACTACCTTGAATTTTGATGACATTGTCTCAGCCTTGCTGTCAGAGGAAATGAGACAAAGAAATATGGAGGGCCAAAATGGAGATGCCTTATCTGTACAAGGAAGGTCCCAGAACAGAAACAAGAATAAGGTTTTGAGTGGGAGATCTAAATCTAGAGGGAGATTGAAATATCCTAGAAAGTTTGTAAAGGTGTGCTGGAAATGCGGAAAGTAAGGGCACTTCAAAAAGGACTGCATATCTAAAGCTCCTGAGAAAGGAAAGGGATCTGATGATGCTCCTTCTCTAGAGGCAAAAACCACCTTAGATGAAGGTGGGGATGTGTATTTGGCTTCTTCTTCGAATACACATGTAGATCATAAGTCATGGTTGATTGATTTAGGTGCATCCTTTCACTTCACTCCCCATAGGGAGTGGTTCTGCGAGTATGTGAAATATGATGGTGGTGATGTCTTCCTAAGGGATGATAGGAAGGCCAGAATCATTGGACGTGGAAAAGTCAAGCTGAAGCTGCAAGGTGGAAGGATTAGAACACTTCCTGGTGTTCTGCACATTCCTGCATTGGCCAGAAATCTGATTTATGTAAGCAAGATGGTATGATGCAGGTGTAAAAATAGTGTTCAAGAAAGATACCTGTAAGATGGTTTGGGAAGCACTGGTATTAATGTGGGGAGTTTGGATTGGAAATCTGTACAAGCTTCAGGGTAGCACTGTTATTGATGGGTGCAACAGTTCTATGGTTCCTGAAGGTGGAGCAGAAAACCTAGCAGTCTCTGGAGAAAATATCATGCTATGGCATCAAAGGCTTGGACATATTGGAGAGAAGGGCCTTCGGATACTACATGGAAATGGTATGGTAGAAAGTATGTCTAATTGCTCTATGGATTTCGATTTCTATGAACATTTTATATATGTGAAGCAGAATCGGGTGAGTTTTCCTTCTAGTGCTAAGAGGGTGAACAAGATATTAGAGATTGTGCACAGTGATGTGTTTGGACATGTGTCAGTTCCATCATTGGGTAAGTGTGTGTACTATTTTTCATTCATAGATGACTTCTCAAGGAATACATGCTTATAATTCTTGAGGAAGAAATCTTAAGTCTTTGACAAGTTTAAAGAATTTAAGGCTCTGGTGGAAAACTAGACAGAGAATAATATAAAGGTGTTGAGGACAGATAATGGTCGGGAGTTCTGCAAGAAGGAATTTGAAGAGTTCTGTAAGAAGTGTGGTATAGCATGGCAGAAGACTAATCCATACACACCTCAGCAAAATGGAGTTGCAGAAAGAATGAACAGAACGTTGATGGAAAAGGCAAGAAGCATGCTCAGTGGTACCAGGTTAGGACAAGAATTCTGGGCAGAGGCAGTGGAGACTACATGTTACCTGGTTAACAGATCACCTTCATCAGCGTTGGAGGATAAGACTCCACATGAGGTATGGACTCGTAAGAAACCCTCTCTTTCACATCTGAGGGTATTTGGATGTGATGCATATGTACATGTTTCGAAGGATAAAATGACCAAGTTGGATAATAAATCTAAAAGGTGCATCTTTATTGGATATAAGGATGGTTTAAAGGGTTACAAGCTTTGGAACCCAGAAACAAGGAAGTTTGTGTACAACCATGATGTGGTGTTTAGAGAGGTGAAAGATGTTGTTAAACATGAAATCATACCAAAGGAACACAGAAGATAGAGTTTGAGCTAAAGGAGGATGAATCAGACTCTGCAATAGAAGAAGACTCAGAAGAGGAAGAGCCACAAACTCCAACTGTGAGAAGATCAGTTCGGGAAAGAAGGAAACCAGAAAGGTATAGTCCATCTGCTTTTTATTCAATTTTTTCCTTAACTATAACTGATGATGATCCCAGAACCGTCAGGGAGGCAGTAGATTCAGAGGATGGAAAACTCTGGATGGAGGCCATGGTTGATGAAATGACATCCTTGCATAAAAATGATGCATGGGATCTGGTGGAGTTATCGGCTGGAAGGAAGCCCATCGGGAGAAAATAGGTGTTTAAGAAGAAGATGAATGTAGAAAGAAAGGTGGAGAAATACAAAGCTCGGTTGGTAGCAAAAGGTTATTCCCAAGTGCCGGGAATTGATTTTGGTGATATTTTTTCTCCTGTTTCCAAATATACTTCTATTAGATTACTTTTATCTATTGCTGCTGCATTTGATTTTGAGGTAGAACAGATGGATGTGAAGACATCATTTCTTCATGGGGACCTGGAAGAGGAAATCTACATGAAACAACCTGAAGGCTTTATGGTTAAGGGGAAGAAAGAACTGGTATGCAGGTTAAAGAAGTCTCTGTATGGGTTAAAACAGTCACCAAGCATGTGGTGTCAGAAATTTGACACCTATATACGCGGACTTGGCTTCACCAGTGTTATCACTCAGGTTTTCCTTGAGTTGTGGAAAAGAAAAGTATACCCGAGGTAACCACAAACCAACCTTCAGATGCAGAATCTAGCCAATCTGCATCCAGAGAGGGCTCTCTCTTTATAATTTATCTTTGTTCTTAGAAAGTTTTAGGCTAGTTATAAGTCCAAGAATTTTGTTTGAAAATGGTGGAATCCGCAAACTAGGGGAAAGGTTGAAGATTTTCAGTCCATTGGGTTATGGAGTCAAAGGATGGCTTTACTGGATTTCTATTCTACACACAAGATGGCTTTGCAGGGTAAGATAGCCAGACAGAGAACAATCCTTAAAATTTAAAGTGGATGGAATGGGTTTGAAGGGATGAAAGGCAGTTAAGAATATTTCACCATGTTCAAAAGAAAGAAATGAAATGATTACAAATAAAGAGCAGTGAAGAATTCTTTACTATAGTAACCAAAATGTTTAAATTAGCGAAGCAAGAGAAATTAAGAATTCGTTGCTTATAACTAATTTAGAGGAAAACATTTAGAATAATCACAACTGAACTCAGAGTACAATTAAGTAAATTCTGAGGTATTCTTTTATGTCAATTATTCAGAAATGGACACAATGATATTATAAACAGATATAAAACTTAAGACATAGGATAGAAAGACTTATTGAACTGCAGTCCGACACATGAATCCTGCAAAAAGTCCTGAGCTTCAAATTGTCATCCAGCGAGCCACAAATAAATTTCTCCAAAACGCTTTTATTCCAAAAAAATCAATGTCACAGCGAAGTAGTAGAATCCACCCCAAATGCTTCCAAGAGTGGAGTATTTATACAAATTCTAAACTAAAATATCTTGAAACAAATATCAAAATTGGTTCACAAATCTCTCCAACTATTTTACATAAATAGAACTTAATTAAAGGACACTCAAAATAATGCATATATTTGGCACTATTTTGTATGGATAGGTGATGACAAAGAGGAGAATTTGAATTTGATCCAACTCTTAGTTGATGATGAGGCATCCAAGTCACTAACTGCTTCCTTTTTTTGTGAATTCTGCTCCAACAATTCTGCAAACTTGGGGTCCAATGATACCTTTTTATTTCTCAATCCGTAATAGATATGTAAAAAGTGAAATAGGTTATTGTAGATAAATATGTTGGTGAGATAAACCTCATTCCGTTTCCCAAAATTCATCTCCAGCTATGCATAATAGTCTCTGTAAAAAATATGTGTAAAACAGAGTTTTACAGAGTCTGAAAAATGGCTTGTAACGATGCACATGTATCTCTCATTATAAAATCACTGTGAAAAAATTGAGATAGGTTTTTGTATATGGGTCTCTTAGGAACAAAAACCTCCTTCAGTTTTGTAAGATGTATTTCTGATTGGCCAAAATATTCTTTGCAAAATGATGACTTAACTGGTATTTTCTGCAAAAAGTGCTTTCCAAAATTGTTTAATATTTCCCAATCCATAATGGATGTTAGAAAAGTGAGAGAGGTTTCTGTAGATGGCCATCTTAAGAACATAAAACTCCTTCATTTTTTCAAAATTCATCTTGGATTGATCACAATAGTGTCTACAAAACAATGACTAAAACATGCAATTTCTGCAAAAATATTCCTTCTTGTTGTGTTTTTCATCTTTTCACTTTTTTGTTCTTTTGACTATTTTACTTTCACTTTAGACAAACTTCAATGTTGGTGAAAGTATTTTCATTTCCTTTTTTCCATTTTACTGCATTTTGTATTTACTTTTACTGTTTACCTTTGACTGCTCTGTAACTTCATTTTAACTTTCACTGAGTTTTACCTGATACACTTTAACCACTGATACTCTTTAGCTGTTATGCTTTCTAACCTCTGTTTGAATAGATTTGATAAAAATATTGAAGTAAACAAATCTTATGACTAGTATTAAGACTTTTTATCCAAGGATGTGGTCTTCTGATCACATGTAAAACAAAACAATTTGTTAAGAAAGCATTGGTTTGCAGGGGAGGTCGAAAAGGTTTCATTTGATTTTGAGAGGTCTGTGGAGTGAATCTAGAATGATTTTTGGGAGGTAAACCATGATCGAATTGGTTAACAGAGGCTTCAGGTGGCGCAACAGGGTTACAAAGGGTTTTACTGCATGGGAGTCTGGTCGTTCACTATGAATGAGAAAAATGGAAAACGCGGGCTTATTTTGTTTCATTCACAAAGTCAATGGGTGGCGGAATTTTTTATTATTTTATTGGATGACGTCAGCATGGTACAGTGGACACGTCACGGGGAATGGACGGTAAGCGGTAAATTCCGCACCGCTTTTGGGGGCAGGCGGTTTTCCGCGGGGAGGCAGCGATTCCATTAATCGTTTGACACATGGTCGGAGTACTATTCCAAAACCATCGTGATCCCGCGTGTTAACGATCGGACGATGGATGGCTGGAAGAATTACAGCAGGCCGTTGATCCGGGAATGGGCGATCGGACGGGTGATATGACGTGAAGAAGGTATGGGATTTAACACGCAGGCCCAAAGTAATTAATGTTAATATAACTATTCCGGGTGGCGTCTTATTGACTGAGGGATTGGTTATTAATTAATCCAGGTGATTAATTAATCCCGTGGTTTAATGAGAGTTGGGGTTGCGGCGGGGCTTTGGTTTTATTTGTTTTTTCCATTTAAAACATAAAACATATGTTTAAAACCTTTTCAATATTGTTATTATATGGTAATAAATCAATGTAATTTATTATCCATAGGGGCAGGGATAGATTATAAAGATATATTTCTAACCAAAGGGCACATAATGTGGGTCTTTTATGAATAATTGGAAAATAAATACTTTGGTTGAAATTTTATAATAATATGGGCTTTTGGGATATTTATGTAGAAGGAGTTATACATATAGGAAAAGGTAAGTTATATAAGGATTTAATATTTAAAGTTAAATGTTAATATGACAATGGGACAAGGAAAACTCAAAATACTTTACTCAACTAGGAAAGTGGAGATTTCTGAAGTAAATTACATCATCTCAATTTCAACACTTAAACATAGAATAGCAAGTGATTTTGAGG
Organism: Pinus albicaulis; assembly: GCA_034641835.2. NCBI lineage: Eukaryota > Viridiplantae > Streptophyta > Pinopsida > Pinales > Pinaceae > Pinus > Pinus albicaulis. The sequence goes on along the minus strand of JAXQQM020072364.1, from coordinate 68,819 downwards.
GTTTATTATGGAAATTTGCATGATTTTCCTAAGTAAAATAGGATTTTACTTAGGAAAAGGTTAAAAGTGAATAATTATAATGATAAATAACTTCAAGTACTTAGGTCTTTTTGATCATTAGGCCGAGGGTCCGGTCCCTCCAAAAGTCAAGGAAATGCCTTGAGCCCCTTTAATCTCCAAATACCTTAGCACTTTGGGGAAATTAGTAAAATCTTAGGGAGAAAGTGATGTGGGAAGTTAATAATTTTTACTTTGCTTTCTGTGAATTTTCCAATGTATTTTCTGCTTCAGTACTTGTGATGAAAGTAAAATATTAAACACATTTAGCACCATCATTCACCACATGAAACTTTGCAACACCATCTACCTACCCTATCTACTTTACACTACCATTTTCTCTTATTTATTAGGGTGCACTTAGACTGGCAAACCCTTATCAATTTTCTTTTCTTTTACATGGCAATTCTATCTAATTCTCAACTTATTACATCCAAGGGCTCAGATTAAACTGTTGAGCACCTTTTATTAACTCTACCTATCTACTTATCTGCCAAGATTAAACTGTTTGGTCAAATATTTATTCTCTATTCTACAACATGAAATTGAAACATGAATGAATCAAGTTTAAACAGTTTGACTCTTCATAAATTGTGGCAAAATTTTGACAAGCTGCACACAATTGCTTTATTACAAAAAATGAAATAGTAGTGGCCTTTGGACTTGCACACTTTCCTGGTCTATTTTTGTTTGGGGTTCATTTCTTTCACTTTTTTGACCATTTTATTCTTTTTACCCTTTGATCTTTCTTTTAGGGTATACCCTCTTTACATTTTTTAATTTTTTTGATTTTTTGGTTTTTCAAGAATATGGAACACCTTTGCTCAAGAAAAAGGTTTGAACATATTCCATAGTTCAATCAAGACAATCATGAAAAATGACACCTATTGGTATAGGAGTCTAACAACCAGAAGCAAGGAGGATCACTGTGTTTATTTTAAATTAATTGGTGACCGTGTTATTTATTTGGTCTTGTATGTGGATGATATATTGTTTATTGGAAATGACAAAGAAATTATCCAAGATTTGAAGACCCAACTGTTCTCCAAATTCTACATGAAGGATCTTGGTGCTGCAAACTATATTTTGGGCATGGAAATTAAGAGAGATCGGGAAAAAAGGAAGCTCTGGTTAAACCAGAGGAACTATGTCGAGACTATATTGCAGAGGTTCAATATGCAGGATAGTAAACTGGTGAATGGTCCTATTCCTGTAGGTGTAAAGTTGTCTGCTGAACAATGTCCCAAGACACAAGAAGAAGAGAAGGATATGTCCTTTGTTCCATATGCAAGTGCAGTGGGTAGCTTGATGTATGCAATGGTCTGTACTAGACCATACATTGCACATGCAGTGGGAGTATTGAGCAGATTTATGTCAAACCCAGGGAAGGAGCATTGGACAGCAGTGAAGCAAGTTTTCAAATATTTGCATGGCACTAGTGATTATGGCTTGTGCTACTAGGGAAGACTGGGATTGGAAAGAGTGTTGGACATTCATGGTTTTGTTGATGTAGACTAGGCTGGAGATCTGGACCAAAGAAGATCTACAAGTGGGTATGTTTTTAGCCTATTTGGAGGTGCAGTCAGTTGGATGAGTAAAAGATAGTCTGTAGTGGCTCTTTCAACTATAGAGGTCGAATACATGGCAGCCACTCGTGCAAGCAAGGAAGCAGTTTGGTTGCAGAGATTGTGTTCAAGTATGGGGTTGGTACAGCAAGCTATAAAGATAGATTGTGATTGCCAAAGTGCAATTTTCTTGGCTAAGAACCCTGCTTATCATTCAAAGACAAAGCACATTGATGTTCAATATCACTTTGTGAGAGATATGGTTGAGGCTAAAAGGGTGTTTCTGGTAAAGGTGGTCACCTTGAAGAATGTTTCAAATGCATTGACGAAGTCTGTGAGCACTCAAAAGTTCTCTTGGTGTAGAGAAACAATGGGTGTTGCAAAGCTGGGCTAATGACTGAGCTCTCCTGTGGCCCCCTGTGAAAAGAAAACAACAAGTGGGAGAATTTTGGGTATGTGTTATATTCTTTCCACGACTAGCCCCACATGCCGTACGTTGCACCGGGCATAGCAAGGGGGTCACAGGGGGGGCGGAAGCCCCCCCTGTCGAGGTCCGGGGCAGCGCCTCGGCAAAATTGTTTTTGGTGTTCGGACCCACCCATGGTTTTCTGCATGAGTTTGCACATGGTTTTGGGGGACGATGGTTTTCAACCCCTAGAATTTTGTAGATCCGGTCAAGGGAATTATGGTTATGTTCTAATCCAAGGTTAATGGATTGGGGTTTATGTATGCTTCGACATGTATATATATTTGTTGTAACACTAAAAGGAATATAATGAAAAATCAAGCTGGTCGTCCCGATTTGGGATCCAGGGGAAAATCTCTATGTTTATCTGTGTTATGTTTTATGCTTTCGCTATTGTTTGTTTTCTGTTTTAAGATTCGTTTGTAGATAATTTCTGTACAGGGTTAAAACCTAAAAATGAGGCTAAGTCTGGAAATGTGTCAAAACAACAAGAAATTAAGAAGAAAAAAGTGGAGCTACAAGGTGAGTTCCGAAAGATAAAACCACCTACGTTTGATGGAGAAGCGGAGGAGGTGGTTGAAGCATATTTTATTAATATGAACAAGTACTTTCAATTTTATGAGTACAACAATAATCTTAAAGCCATACTAGCCATCTATCAGTTGAGAGAGAAGGCCACCTTGTGGTGGGAGGAAGTCAAGAATGTCCACAGTATTGAAGATCAGGATGTGACATGGGATACATTTCAGTAATCCTTCAAGGACAAGTATCTAACAGAACATTTTTATGACGAAAATTCCAAGGAATTCCACGACTTGAAGTTGGGTCAAATGACAATGGATGAGTACATAACCAAGTTCACTTCCCTGTTAAGATACATTCCTTATTTAAGGGATGAAAAGGCTAAGGTTCAGTGATTTTTGAGTAGTTTTCCGACTCACATGAAAGAGAAAATTGAGTTCGTGAATCCAAAGAACATGGACGAAGCAATTCAAAAAACGAGAATGTGTTACCAACAGTCCAAGGCAAAAGGAGAACTGGGCAAAAACTGGTAGCCAAGAAAGGGGCAAAAAGGCAGTCCAAATTTCAAAGGTTTAAGAGGTAATAACTTTAAGAATTTTGCCAGGAATTCATTGAGCAAATAGTTCGGGAGAAATCACCAAAGAACCCGTTGTCCTACGGAAGAGAATCCCACCAAGGCTTCCAGCAAACCTGGACAAGGACAAAGCCAGAAACCACCTCTGCAGTTTTGGGGGTGTGGTGAGGCTCACTATTATAAGAAGTGTCCATGGCGGGGAAGAAATGATACAGTATCCAATCTATAGGATCTCTTACAGTGGGTGATGTAGCCCAGAACATACCTAGAATTAATGCAGCCTTGGAGGATCGACAAGCAGATTATCAACCAACGATGATAGAACTGGAAGGTAAGCTACTTTCACAGTCTATTTCTATTTTGGTTGAGTCAGGTGCAATTTTAAGTTATATAAACCCCAAAATTGTAGAAAAATTTAAATTACAAAGTCAGAAATTCAAAAATCCCTAGCTAGTATAGCTAGCCACTGGAGCAAAAAGAAAAGTTTGTGCCAAAATTCCAAACTATATACTGGAAATTGGAAACCATTTTTTGAATGTGGATCTGAATGTGCTTCCCTTGGGATCCTACAATGTATTATTGGGAATGGATTGGTTGGAGAGACACTAGACATTGGTAGACTGTAAGGAAAATATTATATATTATAGAATGCAAGATGGAACTCGTAAGGAGATACAAGGAATTAAGAAACCCCTACAGTTGCGTCCTATTACAGCCTCTCAAATGAGTAAGTGTATTAGGAAAGGATGTCAGATATATGCCATTCAATTGGGTTTCACTAATTCTAAAGAAAATAATCCTATGATGGAGAACACACCAGTGGTGCAAGATTTCATGGACATATTTCCAACAGATGTACCGGGATTGCCACCAAGAAGAGATATTGATTTCACTACTGAGTTGATGCCTGGGGCATCACCAATTTCAAGTACCCCATATCGAATGAGTGTACTGGAGCTAACTGAATTAAAACTGCAATTGCAAGCGTTTTTGGAAAAAGGGTACATTCAACCAAGTGTGTCCCCTTGGGGAGCACTAGTGTTTTTTGTAAGAAAAAGGATGGACCATGCAAATGTGCATGGATTATAGACAGCTCAATAAATTTACCGTAAAAAATAAATATCCCTTACCACGAATTGATGACCTGTTTGATCAGGTGAAGGGGTGAAGGGGGCCACTGTATTTTCGAAGATAGACTTAAGGTCTGGATACTACCAGATTCAGATAAAAGATTAGGATATCTACAAAACTGCCTTCCGTACTAGATATGGGCATTACGAGTTTGTGGTATTACCATTTGGTTTAACTAATGCACCAACAACATTTATGAGGCTGATGCATGGCATATTTCACCCCTTTTTGGATAGATTTGTTCTGATATTTATAGATGATATTTTAATTTATTCAAAGAGCATGGAAGAACACAAAGAGAAATTAAGGATAATGTTGGAGATGTTATGAAAGCATCAGCTGGACGCTAAGTTTAGCAAATGTGACTTCTTCAAGGAATAAATCCAGTATCTAGGCCATGTTATTTCCATTGTGGGGATAGCAGTTGATCCAGAAAAAAATAAGACAATTATGGAATGGAGAGTACCCAAAAATGTGGTAGATATCTGATCCTTTATGGGGTTGGATGGATACTATCGATGTTCCATTGAAGGATTCTCGAAGATTTCCTTTCCAATTACATTTTTACAGAGAAAGAGAAAAATATTCAGATGGACTACTAAGTGTCAGAATAGTTTCGATAAGTTGAAACATTTTCTGACCACAGCCCTGGTGTTGAGGGTAGCTGATTCCAATCAGGAATTTGAAGTTTGTACCGATGCTTGTAAAGAATGAGTTGGAGCAATTATTTCGCAAGATGGTAGGGCGGTTGCCTATGAATCAATAAAATTAAAAGAGCATGAACAACAATATTCAACTTACGATTTAGAGCTGACAGTTGTAGTGCATGCACTCCGGGTATGGAGGCACTACTCGCTAGGAAAAAGGTTTGTGTTAAAAAATGACCACAACAGCCTAACCAGCTACTTTAAGCAAGCTGATCTAAACTCTCGACAGGAAAGGTGGAATTTCTTTTAAAGTGATTTTGATATGGATATTCAACATGTAAAAGGTAAAGAAAATTGTGTGTCGGATGCTTTAAGCAGAAAATTGCATTGTGTTTATGAACTTTGCTATAACTAGATTGAATGTAAATTTTTGGATCAGATAAAAGAGGAAGTCGAGAAGGATCATGTATACCGGTTTTTATGGCAGCAAGTAGAGGAAGCTAGAAGGCAAGAAAAACATCTTGACTACAGAATTAGCAAAGATCAATTGCTAACCTTTAAGGAGAAGATATATATTCCAAATCGAACAGGTTTGAAGGAGTTGATCATGAATGAATATCACCGCAATAATTACTCAGGACACCTAGGATACCAGAAAATGCTAACAGCAATTAGAAAGGTCTATTTCTGGCTTGGTATGTGAATAAATATTGCAGAATATTTGAACAAATTCTTGGAGTGTCAATAGGTTAAGGTGGAGCATCAACATCCAGCCGGATTGTTACAACCTATTCCAGTACATGAGTTGAAACGGAAAGTTATATCTCTAGACTTTATTACTGGTTTACCAAGATCAAAAAATCAAAATGACTCCATTATGGTGGTAGTTGATAGGTTGAGCAAGGTAGCACATTTCATACCTATACAGTCTACTTCCAAAACTATGCAGATAGCATATATTTTTATGGGAGAGATTTTTAGATTGCATGGCATTCCAAAGACTGTCATATTAGATAGGGGTGTGAAGTTTACTTCATCATTCTGGAAGACCTTATTTACAGGTTTGGGAACCCAAATAAATTTCAGCATCGTTTATCATCCTCAGACGGATGGAAAAACTAAGTGGGTAAACCAAATCTTGGAGGATATGCTACGCATGTACGTGATGTGACAACCAACGAAATGGAAAGAATATTTACACTTGGTAGAGTTTACCTATAACAATGGTTATCAGGAGTCTCTTAAGATGAGCCCCTTTGAAGCTTTGTATGGACAACAATTTCATACTCCCATCAATTGGAGCAGCTCCGAAACCAATTTGATGCTTGGACCCGAGATGTTAGCTGATATGGAATAATAAGTAAGAAAGATCAGACAAAATCTAAGAGCAGCTCAAGATCAGCAGAAGGTGTATGCAGATAAGAATATGACTTATCGAGATTTTGAAGTGGGTGATCATGTGTATGTAAGGATTAAACCAAAGAGGAGCACACTAAGGTGGGCCTCCTATGCCAAGTTGGCTCCCAGGTTCTGTGGACCCTTTCAAATATTTCATAGGGTGGGACCTGTGGTGTACCAATTGGATTTACCCAGCCATATTTGTGTGCACAATGTGTTCCATGTATCCTTACTAAAACGATACGTGCATGATCCAAAGCATGTAATCTATTGGCAAAACATTTAGGTAGGGTAAAATTAAGAATCCTATCTTACAATAGCTAAGTTTTATGAGAATTTAATTCATATTTTTGTTGAATGTAGGTCGAACTGGACGGTGAATTTCTGGTTTAACCTCAGCATATATTCGATCAGAGAGAAATCATGCTCCAGAGGCGAGCCATCACCTAGGTTAAAGTGAAGTGGAAGCACTTCAGATCAGATGAGGCTACCTGGGAAGATAAAGCATTTGTTTGTGAGGCTTACCCAAAATTATTTGTTGAGCCGAGGTGAAACACCGAGGATGGTGTTTTGAAGTTGTGACAGTTGGTTTAAATGTTAACTAGTTGTTATGCTATTTAATTCTAAGTAGATAAACATTTATGTTTCTTGATAAAAAGGATTATCTGATAAACAAAAATAAATTATGTTTTGCTAAAATAAAAATTATTAATAGAATAGTGGTTCCATAAAAAAGCTAAAAGACTGATGGTAAGTATTCCAAGAACTGAGAGTGGTTGAATAGAAAATAGTTGAAAACAGTTACCTTTCCTCTCGGGATAAAAAGTGCATCCCAGTGAGGAAGAGGGGTTATGTTCTAAGACGGATCAGGGAGAGAGTGGAGTATTCCTGAGTTGGTAGTGACTAGTGGAAAACACTCAGCGTTCCCTATTCTTGGAAAAGAAGAAGTACTGGGCCAAGGGCCTTGAGTTCTCTTCTGGAAAATTATTTCAACCTGTTGGAATCAGTATGGAGCACGAGGGGAGATGAGGACGTAATTTCCTCTCTCATGGTAGGGTGGAGACCATTAACAAGTCTGGAAAATAGATAAGTACCAATTACTAGAAAACTAGGTACTGGTTATGTTGTCTAGCTATTTGTAATTCTTGTTACAGTCTGGGTTATTTAATTATGAAATGAAGACTTCTCCATATTGGAAGTGTAGAAATGTGTTATATATTTGTTTTCTTTAAATGTCTAGAGGAATTCAGATAAACAATAAGTATTTAGATTTATGCAAGTTCTAGTTGGTTTCTTTATCAAGAAAAGAATTTGTATTTACTGAAAAACAAATGGAATTAGTTAGAACTACTACTACAAGCATGTTAACGGAGGAAACTGTTAACTTAAGGTTTGAGGGTCGAAACTCCAATCCCCGAGTTGGTCGTTAACTGTAATATATGATATACATGGATAGAATGGTCCGGACATCTCATTAAATTGAAAGAAATAAATTTTGTACCAACACCAGTTAAAGGGTGTAAAGCTAACTGTAAATAGTAAAATAAATGAAAAAAAAAAGAAACATCAGAGATTGCATGCGTAGTATGCCCCTGAACCGAAAAATACCAATGTAAAACAAGATTTACAATGACAGCAAATAAATGAGCCAAGCAAGAAATAAACCAAGATTCTCCAGGAGCTAAGCTAGTCTAACTTGAACAATATTCAAGGCTCGAAAATGCACATTATACATTTATATGGGAAAATTAGAAAACGTTTTCTCTATTTCTAAATATACCCAAAAGAGAGAAAATTTATTTCATCAAACAGAATGAACAGTATTTGTGCGAACATAGGATACTTGAAACAATAACGCATAGGTATAAAAGTAAAGTATCTTATAGCATTCGAAACATAATGTAAACTAAAATTCACTGAGTCTGGAGAGTTATCCTCTCTTAAATTCGGACCAGAAACACAGAGTATCTCTAGAAAAACTAAGTATATTTCAAGACAGAGCTACAAAAGTCCATGATAGTCATGAACAGGGAAAAGCCCCTCAAATTGAAAAAACAGAAATTTAACATGATGGCATGCAACCCTGAAACTCAAATCCAAAACTCATGAAGCCGTGAGCATCTTCGAGATTAGAAAAAAGGCCCTCTGCTAACAAGACTTTTAAACCTCACAGCGAAGATGGGGTACTTGAAGGGCAAGAGAAGATTCAAGGAACTGACCTTCTGAATCAATAATTCGAAAGGAATTGACCTCAAGATTCAAGCTAGTGTTGTTACCTGCACAAGGAAGCAAGAACCAGAAAAACATTAGCAAGAGATCATGTCGACAAGCTAGCAAACAAAGAATAGATAAGAAGAAAGGCAGAACCATAAACTTATTACCTGTTTACAAGAATTCCTTTGCATGTTCGATGGGTAAAACTCTGTGAAAAAGCCACAGAAGGGAGTTAGCCCTCGTAATCGGAGGAAAGTGTATATTTTATTTAGGAAAAACACATAACTTGAAATTTTCCTTAGCTCACCTGTTGTTTCAATGAAGGAACTCGCAGGAGAACCAGACTCTGCATAACCTCAGAGTGATTACAGGCTTGTCGAAATAAAAACAATGACATCATTTTAAAACCCCAAATTAATGCAGAGAACAGAGCATAAACTCACCTGCGGAAGAAAAAATCATGTAAGGTCTGTATAACCAAATATGCAACCTCATTTTGGACAAGATGAGATTTAAGTAGTAGAGGTATCGAGTTACCTTCCTGTGTCATTCTCGTAGAAGCCAAAAGGACCCAAGCAAAGCCAGGGTAAGCATGTCGGCTGTGATAGGCCGAAAAGTTGCAGAGCAACTTGGTGAGGACCGACAACAATGGAAAGGAAACAGTTAGGGTTTGGGGAGGTTAATACCCTAAACGAGTACTCCATCAAACTCTACCATCTATCCAATCCCTGCAATCCAACGGTGTTAATCCTTACAGCTGTCAACCAAATGTGATGGGTGTACAATACCATTAATTCCATGAGTTAAGACCCCAAATATCCAAGAAAACATGTATGCTATGAAATCATTCCAAATCAAGATTAATATAATATTAACCATAAATATCTTGTCCTGTTACAATATTAATATGGATCTTGTGTACCCTTGAGAATTAAATGTGAAATTTTGTCGAGGGTTGGATATGCTGCCAAGTATCATGCATACAGGACAGGTTGTTACTTTAGAACTGGTGTTCAATTCACCCAAAATTTAATTTTTTATGTCCATGAAAAAGTAAGGACTAGGAGCTCGAAATATATGCAATTTATAAATGTGATAATTTCATTTGGTTAAGCCTTGTTAAGGTGTTTCTTTTTTTTTTTTTTTTTGGTGGTTGATTATGATATACGTTTCACATAAAGTAACTTTTTATTTTTGGTCATGTAATATTGATGAGTCATGACATTATAACAAAGTTTATTTACAAATTAAGAATATATATATATATATATATATATATATATATATATATATATATATATATATATATATATATATATATATATATATATATATTTCAAATTATAGTTATAATATAGTTTTTTATGATTTTTATTTTTTATTATTTATTTATTTTATTTTATTTTATTTATTTATTTATTTATTTTTTATAGTAATGTAAAATGTTATGTGAAGTATATTTAATTCTTTTGGTCCATGATAGATTCAAAATTAGATGAATCTTAAGTTAGTGATAAAAGAATGACTAGTTTGAAAAAAACATTTACAAAGAATGTAAAACCTTAAATATTGTTTATGAAAATATTAAAATTTTGTTTGATTATTTAATTATTTGAAATTTAAATATAAACTACATTTTTAACCTATATTAGAATAAATAAAATTCTATCAAATAAAACATAATATTTATTTAAATGTATCATTCATATATATAGGTAATTAGGATTTGTTTAAATTTATCTTAAAACTTAGATTTATTTAATATGTAATTTTTTGATCATTTAATTTTATATAATTTATTTATTTCCTCATATTTAAAAAAATATATATGAATAAATTTGATTTGTTTTATTAAACAAATATGAGGCTCAAGCAGGTTGGTATAAAGATACCAGGGCCTGGTTAAACCATTGGGAGATCGACGAAAATGTCGCATTGAAAAATATTAATAACATTAAAAATATTGTTACTTCAAAGTTTAAAGAGAAAATGTGATGTGAGAAAGATTTAGAGGCTAAAAGAAAGTTAAGATATTATAAGGAGGTCACCAACCCTACTCTAGAAGATAAAAAGTATCTCTTTGTTTTAACTAGCTCAAAGAAAAAAATTAATATAGCCAAGACAAGAATGAACTCTCGTGAGCTCCATAGTGAAACAGGTCATTGGGCAGTTCCTAAAACACCATGGGTGGAAGGATTTTCCATCTCTGTGAGAATATGAACATTGAGGATGAAAATCACTTCCTCTTAAAGTGCATGATGTACACCCACATTAGATCTCAGTTTCATAATATTTTTGCAATACCAACCTTCCTAGCCTTTTAACATGTCAGAATTATAGTGAGCTGGGGATGCTTCTCTCCAAGCTCTTTGATCATAGGAGTACAATTCTAAAACAAACTAAATAATTCGTTTCTTTAGGTCCTATAGACCAAAATTTGGCCTTAGTGGATGTTAACCATCTTCATCATCATCATCATGAATAGATATATATCAAAGTTCAGTTATATTTTTAATAAAAAGAAACTTATAAGACTTAAATTAGTTTGTTTGTGTGAGGTATAGAAGAAATTAAACATTGAAACAAAATTAAAGAGAATTGGACTATACTGAAAAAAAATTGTCCAAACTTGACCATCCAAGAATATCATAGTAGTAAATAGATTTTTTTTAGATTTAAAAAAATTACAAATTTTAAAAATACAACCAAGATCCAACTTCAATATATATATATAGATATTATAAATCAATTACATACAAGGATAATCCATATCCATATATCATCCTCATGGATACATAGGACAATACATGATAATAACACGTCATCCTCACTCCATGGATACCCAGAGGACAATCTGTATCATGTATTTGAAGCTATATGGAAGCACCCTTAGTCAGTAGTAAGTTTTACTTAATGTAGGAGACACCAATGTCGGCAATACAAAGTGGTCATGATAATAAAAAATACTTATTCTATGAAGTGGGTGGATTTTGGAGTTGGAACCCACCTCAACATTCAACATCAATGACAATACACAAGATTTAATAAGTATGTAAGTCCAGAGCTTCAGTGCATCCACAAAGGAGCCCTATTCCTTAATGGAACTGAGCTCCATTGAAAGTCTGCCCGAACTACCAATTAGAAGAAGCTACATTATATGAAGTTACACTTCTGCCATCGCTGGTGGTGACCTTGAAGGAGAGGCTATGGCCGTTGAGGTAGGAGTTGCTTTGCCAATTCTATCCCCAGTTGTGTGACATTGCTTGCCAACTAGTCCTTGATCCTTTTATCCAAATGCTATGGACGTTCCTTGCTCCTCCCACGCTACTAATGAGCACCAAGTTGAAGTATGAATGGCCATTGATCGTAAACTAGATTCCTCCCTTTTTGTGACAAGGAACGTTGAACACAGCAAAGAAAAATATGAACATTATCATAAAGCATGAGATGTATGTATCTTTAATTCAAACAAATCTGTCAATGAGAGAATTTTCACAATTTAAGTTTCAAAACATAGAAGAGTTAGACTATAAGATGTATGTATATTGGATTTAATTCTAACAAGTGATGAGAAGCTGATAAACTATCACAAAGAAGATTTGGCAAGATAATTCGAGATGAAAGACATGGGGCTCTTGCATTATTTCCTTGGTTTGGAAAATTGGAAAATATATGGGGAATTTTTTGTCTCTAAGTAAATTGTGCCAATGAGATACTGAAAAAGTTTCACATGGAGAGAAACAAACCCATGGAGATTCCTCTAGCAGGGAATTGGAGGAAGGAAGATGCTACTTTAGGAGAAGTAGTAGAGGCTACCATTTACAATAATCTTGTGGGTTCACTTATTTACTTGTTGAACACATGACTAGACATGTGTTATGTGGTTAACTAGCTTAGTCAAGCAATGGTTAAGCCAACCAAACTCTATTGGAAGACAACCAAACATATGTTGAGATACTTCAGAGGCACCACTTAATTTGGTCTTTGGTACAGGTAGATAGAGGGAGTGAAGCTTCAAGGCTTCACTGATGAATATTGGGTAGGGATTCAATTCGACAGGAAGAGAACATCAAGAGGAATCTTCAATATTTGATCAACAGTAGTTTCCTGGTATAACAGGAAGCAAAAATCAGTTACACTCAGTTCAGTAAAATCATAGTACATGGCTTCTAGTCAAGAAAATTGTGAGGTTATCTGAATGAGAAAGATCCTTGTTGGGTTTTTTGGTCAAAATATGGATCCTACAGTGATTTACTGTGACAATCAGAGTTGTATCAAATTCTTGGTGAATCCAATTTTTCATGATAGGTCCAAGCATATCGACATCCGGTACCACCAACTAAGAGATTGTGTGTAGAGGCAGATCGTGATGCTAGATTAAATTCCTACAGTGGAAAATGATATAAACATCTTGATGAAGAAACTATCAATAGGAAAATTTTAGTTCCAAAGAGGCAGGATCAGGGTATCTAATAAATTATAATCCTTTTCTTGCTAAGAGGGAGTGTTGAAAATGACACCAAGAAAAATTCTAATTTAATTTTCCCTTGAATTAAATTAGAATAAAATTGTAATTCCACGTCTCATGACTGCCTTGTACGAGTTAACGTAGTTAGTTTGACTTAGTTGGTTTAGTTAAGTCGAGTTGAGGGTCTAACTTGAGTCATGTAGAGTGGTTCCTACTTTTTAGGAGCCCTGGATGAGTTTATTTTGAGTTGTAATTAATTAATTCAGTTTATCTGAGTTAAAGTCAATTTAACTAGCTCCAACTATTGTAGGAACTAATGAGAGGTCTATTAGTGAGTTTTCCACTTAGTTATTAATCAGTTAACTCATAATTCAACCACAAATAGCTCATGCATGTGTGAAATGAGATTTACCCAGTTGAGATTGGAGTTAAAGGGCAGTGTACTATCAATTTTATAATCATCCAAATTGTACAGGTGGTGGATGCAGTCAGAGGAAGCCCCTAAATGGATTGTGCATTATTGGATAGGGATTTCCCTAATTAATAAGGGCTAATTACCCAAGGAAACAATGCAAGGAAATAGGGACTTGGGCAATCTGAAATTTGGTTAAGTATTGGCCTAGACTTGTCTAGGAAGCAATGATACATATAGAGATAGTGCAGAGGTTTCTCAGGTTGGAGAAAAGCATTGTAATCTTCTCATATTTTCTGACTAATGCAATATACAGATAGTGGGGTTTTTAGCTAAGGCTTTCCTGAGGAAACCAGTGTGTAATTTGTTGATTGAATTATTTCTCTTATATGCTTCGTGATTTCATGATCCTTTAAATTGCTTTTTGCAATTGGTAAAGTAGATTCAAGTCTATTTTTTAACAAATTACAAATAGAAGTTTGAATCTACAAGGAATTTATACACTAATGGTGATTCCAATTAGGGATTTAAAGGTGAGCATGAGATTGAAAAAAATTTAGACCTCTTTTCCATAAGGTCGTCATAGATCTCGGGTCTCTATAGTGACCACCTCCTTTTAACCAGTGTGTGGTAAGGCTTAGGAGGGGATGTTTTATAGGTAATATATAAAATAGCACTAGTTCCCAGGACAATTGTTTACACATTGATGTCTTTAGGAATTATCAAACTGGTCCATTTATAAATATTGAAACCATTTAGAAAAAACCTCAACTTGCTAAGTTGCAGTGAACATCCATTTAAACCACCACAAAATCCTTTGCTACAAATGGTGAAGGTTTTAGCAAAGGTTTTTTGAAAATTTTTGGCCAATCTTGTAACACAAAAAGCATCTGCAAAAACCTTCAATGCAAGGTGATTTCCTTGTGGTGGAATTAATATAAATAAATTCTAGTTTATGGAATATAAGTTTTTGTATCAAAGATTTGTTATGAGACAAGAAAGGATGCGCATGGATTCAAAAAACAAGGAATTTTTGGCTTAGCCTACATCAAGGATTGTCATTGAGGTGAGTTTTCATGGTATTGGCATTTTTTTTTGAAAGTTCATTAATATATTTAGTGTCGTATTTGTGTTATGAACAACTATATGAAAGGGAAATTATTCAATTTGATGCATTATCACATCAGAGTTTTGAGTTATTGGAGTATAATATTACCAAGGTGGTGGTGTTGGCATCACCCTTTATCTCAACAAAGTATTTCAAGTTAGTCGTGATGCAATTAGAAAGGCTATTGGTGTAGTGTCCAATTAGTAAGGAATGATAATAGCATATTTTAGAGAAAAGTTGAAAGATACATGAAATATGTACTTCACATATGATAAGAAGTTTTAGGTGTCATCACAAGTGTTAAAATAATGGAGACATTACTTGTTACCAAAAGAGTTTTTTTTTTTTGTACATAAATCATAAAACATTGGAGTTCATTAAGAATTATATAAAGATGACAAATACATGTGAACTATACTAGAAAATGCATTTGATTTGAAGCATAAATTTGAGAGCAAAAACATAGGCATCGATGCACCAAGTAAGGTAACATTAACATTAGTGATGATAAAGAATAATCGAATGGGATTTGTTTAAATAAAATGAAGTACATGGATGTCAAATATTTTGTGAAAATATGGGAGTGGTGTGGAAATCCAATTTTTATAAGATAGAAGTGTGGAGTTGGAATATTTTATAACAATGGTGCATAAATGAAGCCTTGATTGACAAAAAAATCAATCACAACGATACATCATGAAGGATTATCATAAGACTTTGGATAATACAAGGCCATTAATTTGCTAGAAGAAATGTATCAATAGCCAAACTTGTATGAAGAATTAAGAAAGTTTATGAAGATATGCAAAACATGCTTGATGGAAAAGGGTATAGATCAAATTATAATGTTATATTAATATTAGTGATGTGACTCATTGTGATGTATTACTCTTCAAAGAAGCAATATGTTTACATGGATCACTAATGTCCATTATATCATACCAATATAACAGGTTTCTAAGCCACTTTTGGAAGATTATGTGGGAGAAGCTAGGAATGAAGCTACAATATATAGTTAGACTAAATTTTTTCTAGGTAAAGGTCTATGGGAGACACTAAAAACATAATACAAAAACCTTGGAATGGGAGATGTTATGTAAGAGAAATGTTCAATTTTATTTTATTTTTTTCATAAGGTTGCATTTGGGAGATATAATGCCTCATTCAATGACTTGAACATATAGTTTTTTTTCTTTTTTCTTTTTTTCACACGAGGTAAATCAATCGCGAGAATCATAGAATCATAGTTGTCACCCACAATCACATCGTGTTGCAACCTGGAAAACCTCCCGGCCTCGCATAATAGCTCGCAAACCATACCGAACAAGGCAAACTAGAGTTACCTTTAACGAGCTCACCCATGAGGTTTGAGATAGTGACCTTTACAAACAAGTGCCTGAACAGAACACTTAATCACCAACAAGCCCTCGCCCCATGAGTGACTCAAACATATAGTATTAATTATGTAAATATTAATATTTTATTTAAATAATTTAAATAATTGAGAATTCAAATATAAAGACAACATTACTACAAAAAAAAATTAAAAAAATTATCATATACTAAAACACATAAAGGACAAGGGATATTCAATGTAATGCATAAATAAAGAAAATAAACCTATAAAATTAACTTATCTCTTAAGGAATAAAATAGATAACATAGGGAAAGAAGTATCTCTTAAATGTGACAAAAATATCACAAAATATACCCTTCTAAATCCTATTTAAAAGAAGGAAACAAATATTACATTTTAATTTATTTTTTTTCACTTTTTATATGATTTAATAATTCTCAAATTCATTTTGTACATTACTTACATTTCCCCCTTTTTTTTGTGAACTAAGGCTATATCAATAATAAATCGTATTTACAAGGATTTTCGAGAATGATAGTGGAGGATTCATGCTCTCCTCAACATATTACTATTGACGACCAAAACAACAAAGTCCCCATGCATGCCCCCAAAAAAACTAATGATTCCCAAAGACCAAATTACATCAAGGCCAACACTAGAACTGACAAGTCCCATTACCATGCAATCCGAGACATTAGTTATAAAAAAAATAAAAATACATAAACATTGTAGTCACCTTACGAACAATAGGGGGCTAACCCTTAATCAACATAAATAAACCAAACACCATTAACAAAACCAACACATAAACTGTTAAGACTAAGACCATAACACTACAATTGACATGTATCTAGGCGAAAAGGAAACCAAATGGAATAAGAAGTTCCTTGCAAATCGGGCCAAGAACCACCACGGAAACCATAAGATTGAGATTCCATCCCATTTTACTCACTAAACTTGTTCAAGGATGAAATAGTCATTGGATCCCTTGCACTAGAGCCTAGAATATCTAATAGGTCACCACTATCTGATTTGCAAGATATTAGACTTTCAACATGTGCCAAGTAGGATTCAATCTTGTCCATGATTTTTTATTTATTTATGAGTATCCTCTTGATGTCTTTTATGGTGGCAAAGACATTATACTTCTCTACTCGCTTATCATTCATGGCCAGGCCCAACAAGGTCTTTGTTTCAATGAAGGTCCATAGAGTTTAAATATTGCTTCTTCCAGCCCCTGTTATGCCTAGGGTCAGGAACACATGCCAACATGTACTCCATGATCTCAAAACCCGAATGAGATTATATTTCAACCCTCGCTTGAGTCTCAATCTTGCGAATTTCCTTTCGAGTGCCTGGAAGAACAACATTAAAATAGGTGGAAGCCAATTCATGAGCAAAGAGTCTTGCACCTTGCTTCCCCTACAGAACATTACCACCACCCCCATGCCTACACCTCATTCTCTCCCTCGACGACATAGATAAGACCCGAGGGGCACACTTACTGCAGTTGTTGTGTATTCTACCTGCAAAGAAACAAGAGAACAAATGAGACCCACCTCCTAAAAAACTAGGGTACTAGCATACGATATCATCACAGAAAATCCATGCACGCACCTTAGACTCTATAGACGCCCCAAGAATTGAGATAGAGGAAATAAAATCCTTGACCAAGAACTCACCATCATTGACCATTGAACAAGAGAGAAAATATCGGAAGACTAGAAGACCTTGAATGCTTGTAGGGCATGAACAACCAATATACTTGGCCAACCGAAGCTTATCCAACTAGGAAAGACCTAATGCTACAACACCCAGATAATTAAGACCATACTAGACTCTTTTTTCCAAAATTAAACCTAAACTAGGGGTCCCAAACCAATAACCGTTGACAAATTGACAAGCTACCCAAAGATTTACCCACACACTAGAATTGTAAATATAGACACAAAGAATTATACCTTAACACCTTAGACCCAAACATGACAAAATGATGAAAGGAGACCAAGCATAGCAAAAAATAAACCTGAGATTACATGCGGCATGTGAGACTTTATGCCCCAGACAACCCTTATGAAAAATAAATTCCAAGTGACCATGCACGAGACCAGATAACCAGGGAATTCAAAACCTTTATTAATGATTGCTTTCATTACCCAACACGACCATCTCTCAATGTTCTAAATCTAGGTGCTACCCACAACACGTAGCTACTAGGGCACTCAGCTTGAATATATATTTTGCAACTGGAGACCGAGGACCTACCTTCAACTCCTATCACCCCATTGTGAGTTTCCCCAAAACCCACCATGCCCATTTTATAAATACACCGCCAACTCGAACAATGCATGTGCGTGCATGCGATGGTAAGTCGTGTCCCCCCTCTTTAATGTTAGACGCATACTAGGGGTGGTAGGAATTTCCTCTAAGGCCCCCATTACATTTGCATTTACACCCTCATTGGGGGACCTACATTCCCATTACATTCCTTATAACCATATCTACATGATAACATTTTATATTTTGCTAAGACATTCTTCCACACAATTAAACTTCAACAATTTTGGAAACATCTTAGTAAGGAATCTCATTGGAATAGAAGTTACTTGTCTCTATTCATGTTGGAGCAATTGTCTCTATTCATGTTGGAGCAATAACTAGCAAATAGGGTTTATGGTTTATGTTCTTGTGATCTATGACATAACAAAAGCTAAGAAAGAAGAAAGTCGTTTTGATTTTCGTATAGTCGATTAAAAGTATAAGATATTGTACATGGAAATGTTCACTTGGGCCTTTTTTTAATATGCAATAGGTTCTTGGGAATTAATTAAGTCTTCCCAAATCCACATCATTTATAACCTATCATCTATGTGATGTTCCTTCACTCCAATTGAGTATGTTGCTTTATGGTTTTTGAGAGTTAATCATGTCACATTATGACCTTTTAGTTTAAGGTTAATTCTTCTTGAAGAAATGTAGATGGTTGCATGGTTAATATTATTTATTTAAGTTATTGAAGTTTTTTTTATTAAATAGGTAAGTAGCTCATTTCATGTTGCTATTTTGTTTAGTTTCTTGTAATTAGATTTAAGTTTTCAAATTTTTTTATGTATGTATTATTGAAGTATGTGGATAAAAATTCTCATTTTTTCATATTGTGATAATGAAGTGTCTATACATTTATTTAGATAATAATAATTAAGAATTATTATATAAAATATTTAATTTATTTATCATAGAAAATTATTACTTTAGAATTTATAGATATGTTTGTGCTCGTGTATAATTATTTAAATCCATCATCTTTTATTTTAAATATTAAATTAATATAAATATTTCGATTCAGATTTTGATATTTACTTATATTATAAAAAAAAAATATTTTATTATTATTTTTTAATATTTATTAAATTATTTCTTTATTTTTTATTTTTATTAATTACTCAATATATTTAAGATAATAAAATATAACTTAATATAGTTTTTTTTAATTATTATTTCAGTATGAAATTTCTAAGAAATAAAAAATATGATATCAATTTTTTTAATCAAAATTAAATCAAAACCCATTTCATAAATATTCTCATTCTTACCATTGTGATAATGTGATAATGAATTGTGTATACATTTATTTATATAATAATAATAATAATAAACAAGTATTATTAGATAAAAATTTCAATTTATTTATCATAGAAAATTATCATTTAAGTACATTACTATAGAATTTTTAAATATTCTTGTGTTCATATATGATTATTTAAATTCATTATGTTTTAATTTCTAATATAGATATTTGGATTCAGATTTTGATATTTACTTATAATTTAAAATTGTTTTATTTTATTTTATTATTATTTTTAATATTAAAAAATATTTATTAAATTATTTCTTTATATTTATTATATATATATAGTTTTCAAGATATCAAATTGTAAATCTGATATTAATTTTTTTTATCAAAATTAAATCAAAACATAATTAATATCATTTATATTAACAACCCAATCATATAATTGTAAATCTGCTATCAATTTTTTTTATCAAAATTAAATCAAAACATAATTAATATCATTTATATTAACAACCCAATCATATAAGTTAAATGGTTGAAGAATGTTAATAGACTTAAAATTTCAATGTTAATAAGAAAGATAATTGTGGCAATATAGATGACAAGAATTAAAATCTTAGAATTATAAAATGCAAGTAACTTAATAAATGTAATCACAACATTCCATTAAATAATGATGATAAAGAGAATCCTCAATCGAGGTGCATGCCAGTTCATTGTCCCACTTGGGACTCTCGTTAATGATGATTAGATGGGGGATAATGCGGAAGGGCGGCTCCGACATACACAAGATATGTGTGATTGGGTTGATGTGATGGGAGGAGGCGCAAGAGAGATTAAGGAGGGAGTTAACTGTCATTGAGCGATAAACCTCCAGGTGGTGAATGCTTGTACATCATTTCATGTAGTTGCGTTGTGGTATAGTGTGGTCTTCAGAGCTGCGAGGAGGCATCTGGGTTCCCTTTTGGTGGAAAGCTTTGCAATGAGGCTTCGTTTGTGGGAGGACATCCACGTCGACGTCATGGCATTAGTAAAAGGGTATGTCTCATTTCTTATTTCTCATCCCTGCCTGCGGCATACTGTTATTGTGAATGATGCCTGTAAGATTCCCTCCCCCCCCCCCCCCCAACTGTGAATGAGTGACTATGCGACTTGGTAGCATATGTTCGTCTCACGAGCATGTTTGTGTGGCTCAATTTTATCTTGAAATTGTTGTTTCTAAGCCGGTATCCATTTTTTATGGTATCTTACTGCTCCGAATGGGAATGTATGGTACAATTTGGGCTCCTTGTCTGTGTGGGAAGGATTTTATGCCTGGTTGGAATGGATGTTTCTGTATTTGGATAAAATGGCTTTTGAGTATACTTTACATGCCATCATTGTTGGTTTTACAATGTGTTGATCTATTTTTATATGGGAAGTAGCCTAAGGAGCTGACGGGTAGCTCTTCCCTCTGGAGGAGATAGACCTCTCTGGCTTGTATCCGTTTCATGCGATGTCTAAGCACAAGGTGCTGGTAATTGGAGGAAAGCGCCAATGGAGGTTGGTCGTCCCGACCTACTATGCTTTCACATGGCTTGGGTCTAATGTTATTTGCTTCTTGCTCTTTTTATTTGTAAATGTATTAGGTTCTACTAACTTGAGATATCGCTAAGTCTACAATTCGTGGGTCTCTATTCGATTAGCGACTTGGTTAGACGAGGATATTGTGGTTCGGCGGAGGTTGATGGAAATAGCTAGGCCATCCATGGGCACAGGCTCGCCAGGCACTAAGGGTCATGGGCGCAACCAAAAGAATGGGTCCCTGGGGGACGAGGAGCACCCTCGTCGCAGCCGTCGAGGAGGAGCGAATGGAAATCAAATTCTCAACATATTAGCATCATGGATCAAGCATATGCAACAGGCTCTATTGAGTAGGTGAGGCAAATGATTGCGGGTTGGGAGACACATATGGAGGAATGGCATTTTTTGGTCCCTAATCTAGGCCACACTTGTGGCAAGCTCACTTAGTACAAGCATAAAATCCATCTCTATTGGATGATGAAGAGCATAGTAGCCAAAGCTATTATGAATGCAACAGGTTCCATTTAATCTGATCTCGGGTTTCAGGAAATTCAGATCAAATTCCAACTTGTTCAATTTCAAATTCAGCAGCAAAATTTTCGTCTAAGTCGTATTGAGAAGCACATACAGTACCATCCTGAATCAGAAATAACAAGTTCCAATGCAAAGGACCCAGCTCTGGTGGAGTCCTCACATGACTAATATTTAGTTGTTTCCTTTTTGTTAAATTTTGATGATGTATATGTCGATTAGTAGTACTTCTATTATCATGTTAAGGGTGAATTGGTTTCTAGACATTCAGGCCTATAAGGTTGAGTATGATAGACTTAAGAACCTTAGATTTTGGATAACTTATAATGTGTTCTGATGGCCAATAGACCTGGTTTCCCAATGGGCAGGTTGAGGCCACATAATGTCTTTTATGGATGTAACTTGCTTTGAAAATGAATGAATGAAAGCACCTACTAAACTTACAAAAAAATGATGACAAAGAATAATATCTTTTATTAAATCTTAAACATACACATAATATTTGTAATAATTTTTTTCTAAAATCTAGTACCCTATTTGCAATATAAACACGTCTATCAACATAATAAAAGCTAAGGTGACACTTTTTTTATAATATAAACATATTTATTAACATAATAAAATATAGTAAAATTACATAATATATATTTATAAAACAACATTCTCATATGAAAGTACATATTACTTTTTTTTTTAATTTCTAAAATTAATTTATATATATATATATATATATATTCAAAAACATTTAAATTGTCAAAATTTTCTATAAATATTTTAAATAAGTAACTATAACCTTTAACATTATTGAATTATTTTGTATTTTCTTCTCATTATTATTATATATTTAAAACCATCTAAAATAAAATTCTCAAAATCTGATAACATTAACTATGCTTAACATTATTTTATTTCTTTTATCAACTTTATGAGATATTAAAAAATATCACCACCTTACACCATTTATATATTATTATTTAATTTAAAAACCAACAAAAATATCTGTTTCAATTTTCAATGGGCCACTGGGCAAATCTTCATGATATTTAATATTTTTTTCACTATAATGATTGATTGAAGTGCATTTGATTATAAACTGATTTACCGGAAAAAAAGAATGGTTGACAAAGAATTGATCCATTTTTTAAAGTAGTAATTATTTTAAAGTAGTAGTAAGTCAGATGGAAAAATGTCAAGAAATTTACATGTGGATTATGTTCCATCGTATTTAATTATTTACAACTTTCTGTTATCTTTGGATAATATTTTATCCTCTGCATTAAAGTATAGTGTGCAAAAAGAATATCCTTCTTCATCAGTACAAGACACTTGAATTTGTCATATATTCCCTTGTTTTTTCCCACTGGCCAAATTAATCAAAGTACAAACACACTCAAATTTCATTTCTTCTTTATTCTTTGATCGTTCCCTGACAAAAGGATGAGGATAAACAAGCTCAGTGTTTCATAGTTTCAAAAGTTCAATGGGTAGTTAGCAACAAATTTGCACCTTAGTATATAGATAAAAGTTTGTTTCAATGTTTTATTGTGTTGAGAGTTGTATTTCACAATACAATATGTTATAATATGAGGGAGCATTTCACAGTTTAGTATAAGGGTAATTTGTGATTTCATTTATATTTAATATGGAGTTGATACATATTTTTTTAATCTATAGTATTATTTGGGCATATGGTATGTGACTAATCTATAGTATTGTTTGAGCATGCGGTATTACTAATCTATAATATTATTTGGGTATGTGTATTATTAATCCACAAAATAACTTTTTATTTTTGGTCATGTAATATAGATAAGTCATGCATTTTTTTTGTAAAGTTTGGTAGGTCCTTACTATTTTCTATTATAAAAAACAGATTGCATCATACACATAGTTGGAAGCCTCAACCTACCCATAGGAAACCAGGTCTGTTGGTCACCTTAAAGCATTAAAAGCTAACCAAAATTGAAATTGTTTCCTTCTTCTACTTGCCGCTAAGGACAATTTACTATTTAGAGCAATGAGGAAAAGATAATGGCCAATATAAACACTATCCACAAAAATCATTAAACAGAAGTTGGGTTACTACCCATCTGAAGAATCAATTGGTGCCGGATCCTTTGCAGTGGAACCAGGCATGTCTACTTTCTGTAGCTGCTAAAGTTGCTTCTCAACACAGTGCATTCGAGCTGACATTTGATATTGTGACACCTTGATTTGGTGTCGCTGAATGGT
>JAXQQM020072364.1:0-40000 GCA_034641835.2 Pinus albicaulis | reverse complement strand
CTGAGAGATAGAAGCAGATGGGAAGAGTAGGAGGAGACAGAGAGGAGTGGAAGGAATTAAATAGGAAGAGGAGACAGTGGGAATGTGGTGGCAATTGGGTGGAAATTAAAAGCAAAGGTGAGACTCTGAGTTGATGACAGGTCTCAGGTCCCGACGAGAGAAAAGACAGCGAAATTGTCAGGTCCACTGTTTTACTGCCGCGGTTTCATCAACCCACATTTATTTCTGGTAAATCTCGTACCTTTTCACTGGAGACTATTTATGCTCTGACGTCAGTTTGATTTCTCTTTAAAGGGCCAGTGTAATTTATTTAGGTATTTATTTATAATGATTAGTGGTTTTATTTTTTATTTTATTTTAATGGGTAAAGAGTTTGCGTTTTAAAAATTTTATTCAAAATTAGAGTGGATTTAGGTTGATTATTAAAAATATTAATTATATATATATATATATATATATATATATAATTTTTTTTTTCATGGAATATTTTTATTTTAAATTTTATTAAAATTTTGATAATATATAGAATTAATTGTCTATGATTGTAGAGGAGATGGTGAGAAGGTGTTTTGTTAAGGTATTTTGTGGAGAAAATGTCACTAGTTCAAAATTTTATGGGAAAAAATGTGGTCATCTTAATGGTGTGGCTTAAGTCGAGTGCGATCATTGGGTGATTTTGATGGCTTAGATTCCCTTGGGTTAGGCTAGGCTAACGAGTCATCTCAGGACTCACATAATCTAGCCCCCCAAAAAAAAAATACATAGAATTAATTCTATATGTATGGATAGAGTGTCACTTTTATAATTTTATTTTTAAAATAAAAATAATTTAACTTCTCTTTTTTTCCTTTCCTCTTTGCACTTTCTACCAACCATTCAGATTTTGTTCAATAAGAACTAATGCCAATTCTCTTCATGTTTCCATTTGAGAAGTTTCTTTGTCTGAATCTGAGCTCTTATATACATGAGATCTTTTTGTGCCTCCATTCCCATTAGGTGCCCGAAAACTATCAGATTCAATATCCTTCTGAATAACGATATCCTTCTGAATAACGGTAACATAACTTGACTATGTCGCAATATCCTCATCCGGTTGGTTTCCTTGTTCAATGATTGCATTCACTTATGTTTGGATAGGATGATTCTCCATGGTATCTTCTTCTTCTTCTTCTATGAGGTGAGGATCTAAAAACTATCATTTTTCGGCCTATTGACCTACCTCTTTTTCTTTTTTGGGTTCTTTTTAACCTAAGGACATGTGTTTTGCAAATGACTTGTTTGGAAGCATATTCAACATCGAAAATTTGTGTTTTCATAATCTAATACTTGGGACCACTGAAAATTGTTGCATTTCAATATTAAGAAATATGAAAGACCTTTACTGAGGTCTATCTCCACACAAATTCTGGCATAAGTAAAAAGAGTTTTTCTATTCTTTCAAGGTCCATTTTTTTTAATTTTCCCATAATATTTTAATATCCTGTAAGACCTTATGATGCTAGAAAGGAAGAGGGAGATTTGGAAGTCTCACCCATACTGGCATAGTTCAGACCATCATATTTGTGGCATCAAACTCAATGAACCATGGAGTGATGAAGAGCCCAACTCTACCCCAAAACCATGGTCCTTCGTTTAGGACATAATCCAAATCTTTTTGTTTATGAAATTGGACAATGAAAAATCCATTGAAACATAAATAAATGTCACAGTTGGGTGTCCAAGAGGAGAAGACCCACTAATGTAGAGCTTCAAGTTTTGGTCGAAAGCCATTAAACCTACAAATAAAAGCTTTAGAACGTAGGATACAGAAAAGAGATCCACGAGGAGATTGGTGGCCACTCACTTACTCCACTTAAACCCTCGTCATTGTGTTTTATCAATTTCCTATTTTTCAACACAATTTCCTATTTCGATGGTTTTTTGTTTTTGGCATTTTTTAGGCCCTTAACTTTTAGAGCCATTTTGAGGCTCTAAACGACATTTTTTGGGGAAACGAGTGAATATGGATTGAAGACCAATGTTTGCAATCGAAATTCGCTATCCTTGAATAAACCTTTCTAATAAGCTATCATGCATTCCAAACGAAGATTGTATGCCAAAGTTACAACACTAGGAAGTTGGCATTCCAACTAACCCCATTAGGGCCCATAGCTTTTAACGCTTCATCTCCCGGGGTTAAGTTTTTGGATGATTAGGGTTTCTCATTGTTTCTTCATGATAAAAGGACCTCTGAGTCTCATTGTAACACAGTCTAAAAGGCATGTAGTCATCACATCTCTTCTCATAGATAAGCTACCATTGCCCAAGCTAGTTTGCTTTCATTATGCATGTAAACAATTTTCAATATTTGCTATTTTATTAATTGAAGTTCAGTTTTGTTTTATCTCTATGTTTTTGTTTTAAATCTGTATTTCATTTCGTTCTTTCATAAATCTAGATCAATGGTATCAGGGCAGTCCACTCTCTCTGTTTTTTTGTGCATGTCTCCAATGAGGTTGTGGTATAAGGAGTTGGGACTCGAACAACTTGAGCCCTTGTAAGATAAGCCTAAAGGACCCTATGGCCTCCCTTGGTAGAAGAAAAGAAAGACAAGGGAGCAGGATATCCTATCAAATTTTTGCTTTAAAAATCCCTTAAGTGATAAAGGAACGAGATGATAGATAATTCTTCTCAGATCCTTCGGTGGATACCAATGGGCAATGCATCTCCAGCCAACCTTCATTTCAAAGGTGTTTCCCCTTTAAGGTACAAGTTAATTTTTACATTCCTATATTTGAAGACCAGATAGAAACAAATGCTCTAGATAAATGGTTAAATATGTTGGAAGGATATTTCTCAGTCCATAATTTTTCAGACAAAGAAAAGATTACTTTTTCACTCCTCAAGGTCACCCCCCATGTCACTGAATTGGTGGGAAAATTACTGTGAACAAAGGGTCGAGGAGGAATCCTCACTATTTTCAGTTGCATCTTCTTGGGACTCTTTCCAAGATGCTTGTTGGATGGATAAGTCATTCTTGCGGACAAGACAGACCTCCCAAGTGTCCTACGGACAACTAGCAACAAACGAACAAACAAAACTATCTTTCTCTAGATATATTGCGATTCATAATTAAATGCTATAAAGGTTTAATGATCTTACCTTTAATTCAATGCTTGTTTGTAGTAGTATTCCTTTAGTCGACCGAAAGAGTTATCTTCGAAGATTTGCAATCACCAACAAACAAACATCAAATAGCACCTGCATAGCATATATTCATAAATCATATCCATTATGGTGATCAAGGAATCCATAAAATAAACCAATCAATTGACAGCTTATTGAGAAAAACAGATTTATTTGTATTAACTTAAATAAGGAAGAGCCTTACAACCGTGTTTGCCTTAATGTCATATAGGCCTTCCTAGGGTCCGGAACAGGCATTTCCTTTACTTTGATCAACCTTGCACTCTTCCAACAGAGATACATATAGGTATGTAATCCTTCCCACATGAAATCTCAGCTAAAAAGGTCTAAGTTTCAACAACACTTCGCCTCCAACAATACTAAAACTTCAACTCATCAATTGTAACCCCTTGAGGCTGCCCTATGCCTCTTTTTATAGTGGAAAAGAGGAGGTTACAACTCCATACAAGAAGGGATAGAATCCTCCTTCAAAGGGATTAGTCTCTTACATATATCATCGTTCGAGGTAGGCATTCCCATACTCGATCAAACTAACTAAACTTGTTCTGATACAAAAATTATTTTAATATTACATCAATAGTTTTCGTAGACACACATGGGTGCAACATCCGTAAAGAATTCCTTCTATCGCATAATGAATAATAAAATCCCTCGCAAACCGATGGTGTGTTTGGGTTTCAAAATGTCACTCATTACCATACATTTTTCACCTATGCTCCCATTATATCACCCATTATTCACCACCATGTCACTTCATTTTCCCTATTATTCACCATTAATGGGTCTCATTTATATTTTCCAAATATTATTTATTCTTAAGCATTTTTAAGAGAAATTCTTGATTAAATATTAGAAAATAATATATTTTACTTTATATATGGAAAGTGGGTTGTTTTTGTGACATGTGTAGGTGCCAAGGAAGCTTCCAAGACACCTTTATGTGGCTTTGAATGATCAAATTCGAATTTGAAGAGATAAACCTCATGGAGAAGATCAAGGACAAAAGGGGGTTATGTGTCTAGATGGTTGAGAGATGTATGGAACTAAAGAGAGATTAGTGGATGATCATTATGAGTTTGTTACTCATCCCATTGTATAAATAGGAGTACAATCTCCTCCATTTGTAATCTTGAAGTTTTGTAATCTTAGAATTTTGGAGTATGTAATCTTAGAAGCTTAGAGTTGTAACCTTAGAGTTGGTTTGTAATGGAGATTTTGAAATAAAGGATCATACTTTGATTTTGCTTCTACATCTGAGTCTCCATTGAAGTGGTGTGCTTGTGGAGTTATGGAGGGCCCCCATGGCCTCACTTGCATGCTTATTTGTTTATTTTAGGTATGATTTATTTTATGTTTTTGTTTGATTTCAGTTTTTAAGCTTTGTTAAATGATCTAATATTGGAAGGATCTTATTTGAAAGTGTTTTTGTAAGAGAACCATAAGATCTCATACAATTATTAGATCTAGGTTTATTTCATTTCAGCTTTTAAGTTCTTATTAGATGTTCTAATGTTGGAAGAGATCTTGTAGAATATGTTCTTGTAAGAGAACCATAGATCTCAAACAATTATTAGATCTAGGTTTGTTTAGTTATTGGAAGAGATCTTGTCGAATATGTTCTTGTAAGAGAACCAAAGATCTCGGACAAATTAGGAATCTTTCTAGATCTATATATTTTAGATAAGCACTTCTAAGTTTACCTTCCCGGGTTGACATTAAATTAAACTCTAATTGACATCATCAATTAGAACCAAACATTTTGGCGCCGTTGCCGGGGAAGTGCAACTAGAAGGATTTAGTAATTATTTTATGCATTTGTTTTTAATGGGCTAATTTGTGGAACTTGGTGACAACATGTTCATAAAGGAGTTCAAAGTTTGGAGCATTTTTATTTTCGCACATAGTTAATTTAAATTCAGTTTTTATTTTAAACCCCCATTTCTCACTAATCCATCTACGGATGATGAATTTGACAATGTTGAACAGGTACTTCTTGGATAGCAAGGACAATAACCTTGAGCCAACTCTAAGACAGGATTCTCACATACTTGTAAAACATAATGTAAAATTTTTAAATCTTGATGTGAGCATGTTCGAATTTTTAGTCCATAGATGGCTTCATTGGAAGCATTCTTTTACTTAGAAAATAAAACATCTTTCAAGTTAATGTAGAATAGATTAGAAAAATAAAAATGAGATCTCATTAGAAGTCATTAGAAGTCATTATCATTAGAATTTTTTAGTCTTGTTTTCAAAAAAATAAATCATCATGAATAAATTCAGTGGCACATCTTTGCATCTCTATGTCTTGTTTCTGTATCACGGGTGAGCCAGGAGCTTGATTATCAGAAAGCCTTGTCTTTTGAGAGTCTAAACGCCCCCGTGACATTGTAGAAAGAGTGTAGATAATGCAAGGTTTTGTCATAGATCTTAATTGTGTTTTATCATCCCCGCTAACCTGCATAAATAAAAATAAATCAAGAGATTAGTATGCTCTCTTCCTGCGCTACGTGCGATCAGGAAGATCAGAAAATCTATCGATTTATTTCAAATAAAAATAATTTTGCTGGAAAATTGATTTGCGATATGACAATAAAGAATTTTGTAAATGAGCGAAAAATCATCTTTAAAAAAAACATTTTAGATAAAACTTAGTCTTTTAAAGTTTTAGTTTAAAAAAAAATTCACATAATAATAATATATATATATTATTATTAAAAATGATATATATTATTATTATTATTAAAAAAAAAAGTCTTTTTAAACTAACCAATTTTTTTTTTAAAATAGGATTCCATTTTTTAAATTTTTTTTTTTTTATATTTAAAAAAAAACAAAAAAAACAAACAAACAAACTCATTCAAAAATAGAAAACTCAACAATTGCTTGCTTTAGCCCCCAGGTTGCCATCTCTGATAAATTACCCAAACACCTTACCTAAAAGACAATAGGTTGCTTCATTCCTTCATGGATTCAATGGGCCACATCATTCATGATCTCTGGACTTATGGACTGTATTATCAAACGCCCACAACTGATTTATCATCTCCACCAACTCCATACTCTCTTGGGCGGTTGTCTTCTCTATATAAACCCTCGACTCCTACCTCCCTTTAGCATATTCACATTCTTCGCATATCTATTGGATTTCATAGAGATGGCAGGCACTCTTCATCGTGGCCTTCCTCTTTTCCTCCTCAATGCGTTTTTCATTATTTGCTCACACGCTTACTCAGAAATCCCACATCGTCCAACTGCTCACCCACCCTTGCATCACAGTGATAAGAATTTTCCAGGGCATAATCACTCGTTATTGGACAATACAATCGAAACAAAAACAATGCCCATTGCCACAATGGCCAAGTGGGTATACAAAATAAAAACAGTGCCCATTTCATACCTCCGTACACAACTGTATAATTAATGCGTAACCATGCCCAAGTTTCAAGCTGACAATTCCGAGCATGTTGACGAATAGCACGTCGATGCATTTCCTGGACTCCAGAACTACAAGCAGATTGTCAAAACAGAAATCAACATCGGCTTTGAGGTCTTGGAGGAGAGGGACATGGCGCTCCCGCCTGCTCACCCCTGGTGAAAGAAGCTCCAGATGGGGGTAGTGCAACCGAAATTTTTTTTTACGACGCCATCATCAAAGAAGGAAGCACAGAAAGAACCACGGCACTTCAGCAACGCCAAAACTATAAGAAAAACACTTCTTTCATAAACCACAGATCCAGTATCTCTCTATGATAAAATTAGGCTTTTTGTTCAGAAAATATGGAGGAAATAGCGCTAGGATATTTTCTGATTTCATTGTCATCGAATATCGAGGAGGAAGTTTGGATTCACTACTAAATCTGGCATAATCGACCTTGTCATGACATTGAGTGATTAGTTAAACTTGAAATGAAAGCCAAAACATATGGAACCATTTCAAAGTCGATCATTCAGATTTTAGTACGCATAAGATAACATGGTGGAGCATCGGTTTCGTTGGTTCTACAAGAGAAATTGTGTCTCATTTTTCCTGTTGTGCGAATGGATTTAACACTTTAAAAGGCGAAAAGGGTTGTTGTGTTATGGGAGATGATGAAAAGGATTCTTAACTGTAAAGTTAGATGGCAACAGAGAAACAAAAAAACGTAACCTCTGCAAAACGTCAGCTTTTAAAACGCATTTTCTGATTGAACCAAGAAAAATTTAGAAAAAAACGAAGACATGGGTTTTTTTCAGAACTAAATGAGTTACATAACCCATAAATCTTTTCCTTGAATTCTTAACGGTTTGAGGGGAAATCGCGATTATTTGAGACCATGTTTCTATAGGAGCTATATGCACTAATCAAAGGGTCACGATTTCTGCCTCTCGAACTAGTACGATTCTATCCATGCAATTAAATTTGTTGAAGTCGAACATGGTAGAAACCACTTGATTACCAGTCAATGATGTGAACTATTAACAGGTGTGAGAGAAACCACCAATAATGAAAATGGCTCTCAAAGTACTCAGTACAATCCATGAAATGTGAATAAGTGATATGAAATCGAACATTTCAAGGAATCATTCAATCGAAGGTCAATGATGTAACCTGTCATCGAAGGCAAGAAACCTACCGTTAAGGCATGCAGATTTCAAGGTACTGACGGATTCTAGATCAACTTCCTAGATGATGAGCTGTCGTCGATAGAAAGCGATCCGTCGTAAGCAAGCTCACGACACGAAACCATAGATCAAGTTTTGAAGAAATTTTTGCAAGGACTGACTCAAGGATGGTCAACGCGAATGGAGACAAGTGTTTGCAGATGAATGGTTTGTTTAATTGTCCTCTTGAACACATAATGACACTGCAGATGGTTTGGTGACAGTTTCCCTAAGCTAATACCCAGAAACCAGCTGAAGACTTTCAATGTGGTTTGATTAACTGATAGGCAAAGGATTTCCCAACCCAGGTGGAAGTGCGACAGAAAGTGTCGTGTTCAAGAGTGGTATAATGCTTTTACAAATCAAAGTGTAACAAATGAATATGTTTTTCTCTCTTTTCCCCCACCATTTCTGGAAAGTACCTCTTTATTTTTGACAAGCTTTAGGAGGATAACATTTGCTTGTTTATAAGCTCATCCTTCGGATGAGTCCAACTTAGTTTAAAATTGAACCCTAAGAAGGAGTGGTCTGTTCCTGTTTGTAATCAATAGGTCCTTTACTGTTAAATTTTAATGAGTCCAGTATAGGAGAAACTCGGTGTTTTTCATTTTTAGGGAGTCAGAAGAAAAAACTTAAGAAAACTCCATGGGTGTTCTTTTTTGTAAATTTAGTCCCTCAGGCCCGAAAAAGGATAAAATAATGCAAGATAGAACTCTATTGAGTATGATTAGTCAATGTATACCTTTTTCGTAAATAGTCCATTTCAATCCGGAAAAGAGGTAAACTTATACTGAAGGGACGACTGTTCATTTACTTTAATGAGTTTGAATAGTCAAGTACTCGGCGATCTTTTCATTTTTAGAGAGTCTGAAAAGGGCTTAAAAGAGGACTTCATGGTTTCCCTTTTTTGTAAAATTTAAAGAGCCCGAAAAAGTGATAAAAGTTTAATCTTCGTCAAAAATGACCATTTTGCCTGAAAAATCCGTTATTTTGCACGAAAACTCAAAAAATTAAACATATATGTTTCAATAATAAAAAATAGTTTGAAAAACTGACTTTTTAAAGTGAAAAATAAACAAATTTAAAATTCATCTATTCGAAAAAACTTATAAAAAGGAGTTTTTCAAGTTCATTTTTACCGTTTGAGTTTCGAGTGAAGTTTTTAGAGCTCTGGGAAAAAAATTCTTCAGAGAAGATTCTGGAAAAATCGACCGTTGGAATCGAAAATCGTCTGTTTCAGGTAATCCACAACCTCCTTATCTTGATTTTCATCAGTTCAATTTTTTAATTTAGGGTCAGAATTTCATTTTTGGGAGGAAAATATGTTGAAAAATTCGCCCTCGGGGGTCCACACTTAAGACATCAGCCCCCACACTTTTAACACAGGGCCCGTGCGTATCTACGCACTTTCTCTGAGCGTAAAGTGCGGAGGCGCCATGACAAATTCAAAAACATAATTTCTTCCTAAATTACCCAAATTGTTTGCTTGAAAAGGATTCTAATCCTTCATTTTACTTGTTGTAGGATATCTACAATGCTTATTTGACGAGAACGAGAGCACGAAGAGGTAGATGAAGCAGCAATAAATCATCAACCTATTTTGCAATCTTTAAGAGTATGCGGGCTTTACAAATTTTGGGCTATCAGTGGCATGAGAGCTCAAGCAGATCTTCTTACTTGGCTGGTTAATAAATGGGATGTTCAGGACCAGTGTTTTGCGATTAGAGGTCACTGGCTCAAGATTGAGTTGGAAGACATCTATTTTTTGACTGGTTTGTCCAGGAGAGGCGAACCATTATCTCTATTTGGGGCTAGGCTAGGTGGCAGTCTGTTGCCAGCCTACAATTAGAGTTCTGAAATGATGAAGCCAATCCCAGGGACAAATGGATTGACATAAGAGCTATCATCTATCCAGAGCTAAAAGTGATCGCTTTTACCGTTTTCAAGTTGTGTGGAAGTGTAGCTTTACATGTAGCCACTAGTTCTCAGATGCGCATAGCAGTAGATTGCTTTTGAGGCACCATATTCAACTGGTGCGAGGCAGTGTTGGAAAATGTGAAAGGCCAACTTACCAGAGCAAAGAATGGGAAGCTAAACAACTTTGGATATGGGTCCATTGTAGTCACCTTTTCTCTAGAGAGGATCCCCATGTTAGCCCCGCAGCATATTCTTGTCGATGTTGGTCGACCTCGAGAGCCTAGGATGGTTCATTGAGTTGATTTGATGGCCCGCCACAGTGAGGGTGGGTAGATTGTGCGATTTCCCTCTACATATTTTCGTTGGCTGGAACGCTAACTTTTTTTTATAGAGGATTTCCTTATGCTGGAATGGAATTTCGTGGCAACCGGGAGATACCCCTTCCTCCAGGAGCTCAGTGGGACGAGTCAGGTAAAAAATCTCTTTTGACATGTTCTAATTTCTAATTTTTATTTTGTTTTTTAAATCGTCCAAAACTGATAACAAAAAAATTCAAATGCAAATGTGGGTTCGAGTCGACCAGCCATTCTCTGCCCCTTTGACTAGAGGCAAAGGGATATAGCAGAACCACCACCACCCCCACAGGATCAGACTGTAGAGATCTTGAGTGATTTAGAGCACCATCTGGAGCGACTCACTATAGATATTCCTGAGACTACTATAGATGATATCCCACTCTGTCTACAGAGATATGTCATAGGTGTTCCTAGACCATTCAGGAGGTTTTTGACTAGGGTGGCACGAGCAGTAGTTTATTATCGTGATCATCACCACGGTTAGTGGATGATTGACTTTTAGACTCATTTTTGTATTACTTTTTTCCAATCATAAGGCGTTTTGAGCCTATGATCGAAGACGATGTACTATTTTTTGAACACTACATCTATACTATGATATACTATTATTTCCAGTTTACCTGTTCAATCATGTTATGGAATGTTGATTTGTTACTTTTTTATTGCAAATGTTTATTTATAACATTAGAAGCAATTTCATCTGCTAATGTATTTAAATTTCTTGGAATGTGCTGATACTCAATATAATCGAACTCTCGTTCCAAGAGACGCGCCCTTAAAAATAATCTTAATAACACTAGATTTCTAATGGCATATAATCAGTTTAACTGTAATACAACGAGTTCAGAATCTAAGTTAACGATCAAACTCTGAATTCCAAATGAAATGGATTCCGATAATAATTCAATAACTGCACTATATTCGGAAATATTGTTCGTCGTTTGATCGAGACTTACCCTGTGCATCGATACTAACTCGTCAGTGGGTGAGTAAATAACCCAAGCTGCAGAAGAGATATTCCGTGTACTACGACAAGCGCCATCAACAAAACCAATATACGTTTGAAAGGATGTTGACATCTGCGATATCAAAAGTATCCAGATAAGTGGGAATAACAGTAAGAGCACACTTACGCTAGGCACACGTTTCTAATCTATAGCACACCAGCTAAAAAGTAACTAATATACAGAGAAGATCTCCACACAAAGTCAAGCGTAGTATCTCTTCAGATAAAGTCCATTTCTGGGTTTACCCAAAGCACAGGGGCTTCACTGCAAGAGAAATACTATACCACGTGAGTTCATATTGGGGGATATATAATGAGGAAAAAATGACATAATATATTGCGGGATATATAGGGGGTAAAGGGTTTTTATATTGGCTAGTATAAAAAATGGAGCTCCAAGTTAATGAAAAAATGGATACCTACAATATATAGTGAAAGTAGGGGTTTTTTAAATTGGGAAGGTGTATTGGGTTTATATTGGTAAGGGGTTAAATAATGTGATCAGAGGCATTTTCCAATATGTACTCAAATTAAGGGTATTGTTTAATATGCTATGATCGCACGTGATATGTTAGAGGTTCATTGAGTGAAGCCCCTGTGACCCAAAGAGACCCCGTCAAAATCAATCAATTCATAGGACCCTTTTGTAAGCTTTCACTTGACAATGTAAGGACCATGCCACATGGGTTCAAATTTCCCAACCCCTAGTTTATCGTTGGCTTGATCATAAATCAAAACTATGTCTCCTTCTGAAAAATTACGAGGGGTAACACTTCTATCATACTGAGCTTTCATTCTTTTTGCATGAGCCTCGGTAGCTAATGCAGCGGTGCGCCGATTCTCATCTAATTGAGCCAAGTATAAAAAAAAATTCTCCTCTTCAGAAGTGTCTGGTAGTAACTCTATGGCTAGTTGGAGTGACGGTATCTCGCATTCAATGGGTAATACCGCTTCTAAACCGTAGACTAGTTGAAAAGGGGTAAAACCTGTTGATGTTTTTGCTGAGGTTCGATATGCCCAAAGTGCTGGAAAAAGCATGGTATGCCAATTCAACTTATGAATTCCAATGATTCGTTTGATCATGGTGACTAAAACTTTATTAATCACTTCAACTAAACCATTGGCCTGTGGATAATATGGTGTAGAACTGTCATGGCGCAGGCCAAGCTAGTCCGTTAACTCGGTCATCATGATATTTCGAAAATGGCTCCCGTGATCAGTAGTTATCGCTTGGGGTACACCGAAATGAGCAATCACATTATTGAATACGAAAGTAGCTGCAGTTTTTCCATCTATCGCAAATGTAGGCATCGCCTCGGCCCATTTGGTAAAATAGTCTACTGCTAGAATAATATACCCATGCCCCCCTGCCAAGTGAGGGTTACATGTAATGAAATCGATGCCCCATTTTGCAAAAGGATCGACAACAATTATGGGGTGAAGAGGAGCAGGTGGTGCACGCATTTTTCGATCGAAGATTTAACAATTATGACATTTTCAGACCGCGTAAATACAATCTTTAAACATGGACGACCATAAATACCCTGCGTGCAATATCTTTTGGGTTGTGGCGTGCCCAGACATATGACCGCCACATGCTCCAAAGTGACAGTCATTTAAAACCTTTTCGGCTTCGTCATGAGTTAAACAACGTCGAAAAACTGAGTCCGCACCACGACGGTATAGTGTGTCGCCAAAAATATGATATTGTTGATACTGGAAACGAATTTTTCGTCGTTGCAACTGTGAAATCTCAAGCCAAAAATATTGTATCTGAAGATATACAATAATATCTCCATACCATGGATCAATGGTACTAATAAGAAACCAAGATTCATCCGCGATTGGTTGTTCCGCCACAGTTTCTATATCAGTACGTGGGAAATCACACATAATTTCAGCAAATATCAATGATTTCTTGGTTTTGGACTTTTCAAACTCCAAATCAAACTCCTGCAGGATGACAATCCATTTAGAGTATTTGTCCCCTAGCAATTTTTTAGTCAATATGTACATCATAGGGTTACAATCAAAGATCACTGTCATTTTGCATAAAAGTATGTAGTGACGAAAACATTGGACAACTTGAACAGCTGCCAAGGCCAATTTATCCACATGTGAGTATTTGATCTCAGTCAGATGCGAATTTTGACTAAGATAGTAAATCACATGTTCACTATGGAATTCATCTTCATGAACTAAAACCATCCCTATCGTGGAATCGGAAGCGGCGAGGTACAAAAAGTAATCCTGGTTGTAGTTGGGAGGATGCAGTAACGGTGCATGGGTCAATGCGTTTTTCAAAGCATCAAAATATCTATCAACGACCTGGTCCCAAAAGAAAGGAATATTCTGTTTCAACAACGTAGTGAAACCTTTTCTTAACTCGGCGTAGTTAGGAATGAATCGACGTAAAAAGTTTGCTTTCCCTTGCAAACTTTGGAGTTGGCGAAGAGTAGAAGGAGGAGGTAAATTGATGATTGCCTCAACCTTCGATGGATCGACACAAATTCTTGCCTTTGAGACAATAAATCCCAATAATCGTCTGGATTCTACACAGAAAACACATTTGCGAGGATTCAAACGAATCTTATAGTGCCTACATCGTATAAAAATGGCTCTTAAATGAGTAATATGATATGCTCTACATGAAGAATGAGTAGGAAAATCATCAAGGTAGGGCTGCACAATATGCTTAATGTCGTGAAATGCATAATACATGGCCCTTTGAAAAGTGGCGCCAGTGTTCTTAAGGCCAAAAGGTAATTTGCGATAAGCAAAAGTTCCCCATGTACAAATGAAATTTGTTTTAGGTTGATCTGCAGGGAGTATTTTTATTTGACTGTAGCCAGAAAATCCATCCATGAACGAGAACATTTCACTTCCGGCACAATCGTCGATAATTTGATCGATGTAAGGGGTTGGATAATTGTCTTTAGGACAAGCTCGATTTATATCCCTATAGTCGGTACATACTCTTATTGTTCCTTGTTTTTTATTGACCAGAACAATATTAGATACCCAGTCCGTTAACGGGATCAGATAAATAAAACCTACACGAAGTAATTTTTCAATTTTTTCTTTGATAGCGGTAGCTTTTCTTGGATGAATCTGACGTAATTTCTGTTTGACGGGTTTGGCATCCGGGTATGTCTTAATTTCATGAACAACAATCGAAGGATCGATTCCTGGCATTTCTTCATATGACTAGGCAAAGATGTCGCGGAATTCCTGAAACAGGGCTTTATATGCTTGAATTTCTTCAGGCATACAAGAAGCACCTATATGAATGTTTTCAACAATTCCAGGTTTTACTGAAATGTCAAGAGGAACCGTCGTAGAAATATTTTCTAAATTCAATTCAGAATCGGAATGTGAGAGAGGATTATGAGGTTCTTTGACGTAATAAGTGGTAAAAATGGAGGAAAAATCATTCTCAAAATGATAGAGATTAGGTAAAAACGAAGATCTATGATGAAGATCTTCCCATGGTAATTCATCTACCGACAAGAATTCACGAATATGTTCATCAGTATGGAAAACTTGTTGAGCAGGATCCAGAATTGGTGTCGAAGCTAAACTCGATACTGAAAATTACTCCTGATTGATCACATTCACTGGATTAGATTCGGTTGAAGGAGTATCAAAAAATGACTGTACTTGCTGATATGCTAACTCAAAAGGACTCGAAGGCATTGTGCCCTCGAAAGAATCCAATTCTAATTCTTAAGGTACTATCCAAGGATCATCAAAGGAAATAGTACTTGATGTAATCATATTGATATTAGCAATAGGAGTTTGTACGTTTGGAGGAGGCAGGGAAAAAGTTCCCAGTAAAGTTGAATCTTTGATCAACCCTACTCCGACATCCTTATAAGGGATAATCAATTTTCCGATATGTTCGATGCTATCAGTAGAGGCTGGGTCGGATGAATAATATGAGAGCTGATCTATCTTAACGATCTTTCCTTTATGAGGAAACATGATGAGACGAAATATCGATGATGCAACAAAAGTCATAGCGTAAGACCAACTGCGATCCAGGAGGTTGTAATCCAGAGGGGCATCAACCACCTCCACATCTAGATTAACCACTTTGCCTTCGACCTCTATTGGTAGATCTTGTAAAATACCATATGGATGAAAACCTCTTCCATAAAAATCTTTGAGAATAGTTGGAGATTGGTTGATTGTAGGAGAACCAAGTGATTTCCAACATTTTATCGACATTATACACGTAGAAGCCCCTTCATCAACAACATTACGAAAGATACGCTTGTTTTTTACTATTACCAGAATCTAAAAATCTGTTTGATGAGGTAGGCGCGGTGTAAAATTTTCTAAATCGAAGATCATGAGGTTCGAATCCTGGAGATCTACAGCTCCTAAGGCTGACAAAAGTAATTTTCTTTGGGATGGGCATGATTGCAATACTTCCAAAGCTGACATTGCTGAAGGGGAAATTGCCAAATCTTCAACAATATTGTAATTCTGAGCAGCTCTCACATGTGGATTAAAAGCTGATTTATGAAGTACACCTTTTGCAAGCAGTTTAATCACTAAGTCAGGATTTTGTTTCTCGATCTGTAATGGATCAGAAACTGAGGGAGATGTAGTTGATACAGAATTTGATGTTTCTGCTTCTTTACCAGTATTTTTACTACCGTAATCTTGCAATCGCGTCGTAACTATGAAAATATCCTCAACCAGATTGGAGGAAGATCCAACCATGTTACTATCTTGAGTGGGAAAGGGATCCTTTAAGACAGCAGGCATAGGCGAACCCTTAACAAATTTTGATACCTCGGCTCTATGCAGGCACTCTTTTGTAAAATGATCCTGGTCACAGATGAGACAAGGATATCGAGGTTTGTGTTTTTCGTCAGTTGGTTCAGTTGTATCAGTTTTCTCTTTTGAAGATTTTTTCTTTTTATTCTTACCTTTTTTCTTACCACCAGTTTTAGATTTGGTCATACATGTCTCTACAACATGGATATCGGCGAAAGTTTCTAGGGAAGAATCTCCTTTGGGTGAATCGAATAAAGTGATAATAGGAGAAGTAGTCATGGAAGACTTCTTCTTAATCTTACCAGTACTAACAGAACCAATTACACCATCAGCGGCATGAGAGCCAGAAGGAGTTGCAGTTAACTGACCAAGTCTTGGTAAATCGGGGATTTTATCATACAGAGTACCTGACTGAGTATAGACAAGGTCAAGGTACTAAGCCTGAGCAATAACTTGCTCTTCCGTAACAACGCCTCCTTTGGCCACATCTTCAGTAATTTTGGGCAATAATTATTTAGTAAACCATTCAGCCAAAATTTGATCAGGAATAAATACTTTCACTAAACGCCTTCTACGTCTCCATTCATGAATGTTATCAGATATGTACGTAGACGTAGACTGCTTTAATGAGGTCAAAAATTCTTTTCCATTGTCGTATATGACATGAAACTGAAAATGGGTTAAGAAAGAAGTAGCTAGCGCATTAAAATTATTAAAAGAGCCGCGTGGTAACTCAATGTACCATTTGGCAGCTGGACCAATGAGAGTTCTCTAAAAAAGACGTAATCGAATAGAATCATTGACTAGTGAATTGGATGTGCACCAGAGGTGATAAGTCATAATGTGATTAGATGGGTCCTCTCCTGACTTACCTTCGAATTTCAGAATATCACTGGGCAACTTGTTAGGCATCGGCGGCCAATATGGAAGATAAAAAATGGGATCGTTCATAAGGCGCAACAAATCCGGTAAATCTAAAGTTGCTATGAATGGTAACCGATGGCTAGGGTCTTGATAACCTTGAGTGATCAAACCAGTGCCAGGAGGGGGATAGCCAGGATATTCTGGAATTTGATGTGCATTTGGAATCGTGAAACCTCCTGGGTAACCAGGATTAACCGGACCATACTGGGGTTGTTGAGGTATTTGATAAGTATACCAAGGGTACGGCTGATATTGATACACTGGATTTTTTGTAGCTTGACCAATTTGATATTGTCCCTGGTACAGTGGATAAGTAAAATAAGGTTGACTAGAGACAATCGTACTAGTACCAACTTTTCCTGTAGGCATCTGGACCGTAGTCTGAATTGTAGGTCCTGACTGTGGTATAGAGGCTTGAGGAATCTGCACTGATGCAGGGATAGAAGAAACCAGAGCTATAGATACTCCAGAAACATGTGTTGTAGGTTGAAAAGAGGTTGCATTAGTTGCAACAGTTTGAGGCGAAGTTTGAGGTGTACTGGGCCCAGGCTGATGAACATAACTAGGTGCAGGGATATGAAAAGTAGGTTGAACAGGTTGCTGGGTTGGACCAGAAACTAAAGGTTGTCCAGGTTGATTAGGTAACTGCACATTAGGTTGCATATTCTGTTGAATTTGTGGTGGATTCCACACCATGTTCATTCCGGGGTATTGACCCATAGATGGTTGTACATATGAAGGACAATATCTTGATTGAACATAGGGTTGATAATTAAGTGGTAAATTTCCAGCTCCTTGTAAAAATGATTGACCGGAAGGTGGTTGGAAACCTTGAGTTGGGTACTGACCTTGAGGTGGATAACCTTGAGGCACGTACTAAATCTGGGGTTGATAAGGACCCTGAGGAATACACTGAGTCTGGGGTTGACCTTGTGGTATGTACTGTCCTTGAGGTTGATAACCTTGAGGTATGTACTGTCCTTGAGGTTGTTCTCCAGGTAAATAATATTGTCCTACAGTTTGTCCTGGTAGAAAATTACCTTGAGGCTACCCCCCAGGCGGTAATTGACTACCTTGAGGTTTCCCCCCAGGCGGTAACTGACTACCTTGAGGTTTTCCCCCAGGCAGTAACTGACTACCTTGAGGTCGAGGATTTGGAATATTACCAGACATCATACAAATTTTGTCTACGTTCGACGTTTCAGTTTTAGTTCCATTTATACGAGTTGATAACGCTTGTTGATTTGGTCGAGGAGTTGCTCCTGAGAAAGTAGCAGAGAGTGACTGGTACCGCGAACGAATAGAAGGACCACCATATAAAAATGTTTCTGGTGATTGGGAAAACATAGATGACTCACTTGACCTAATTGACGAAGGATAATAACACCTTGGTGTAGGATGAAAAGGAATTTGGGGTGGTGAAAAATAAGACCTGGGTTTTCTAAAAAATCTGTCAATGACAAATACCAAGCGTCACTTCTAAAAGGACTGTAGAATATAGATTCACGCTCCCTAAGATTCAAAGTCTGTTGGGTTTCGGAAAGAGTTACTTCTTCGTCTGGACCGATATGTTCTTCAATGGAAATGAGGTCAGAAGGAAGATTTTCAGTAATGATGTGTCTTACCCTAGGTGAACTAGGATCACTAGAATTTGGAGTAACAAATCCTGAAGATGGTTCCAAAACAGCAGGTTCAGTGTCAGGTTCAGAAATTTCAGGTTCTTCAGCGAATTCACTGGAAGGAGAAATACTAGTAGTAAGCTCGGAAACTGAAATCGGTTCTTGAATATGTTTTGTTGTTTTTAGGCTATAATCAGGATGAACAACTATAGATGACTCTCCTGCTTCTATTGATCTAATTCTACTGTCAGTAGGCAATACTAGAGCTCGCAGCCCTTCAAGTTGGCTTGGTGTATATTCAGGGGGTTTCCCCTGAAGTCTACGTGATTGTCTTGGTAATTCATCCACGATTAAAAATTATTAATCACACGCAATCAAATGAAAATTTCAATGAAAACTCCTAGAGTCACTAAGGGAACAAACAAATGAATCACACACCTAAAAATCTAGGAGATCAAACCACACACAAACAGTAGCTTCCCACACTAAAAACACTAGTTGGTGATGAAATCCAACATTGTAGTATTTAATGCAGAAAGGGCGGTTGGAACAGTTACCCCGACAACCTGCTTAATGAAATAGACC
This sequence comes from Pinus albicaulis, assembly GCA_034641835.2. Classification (NCBI taxonomy): domain Eukaryota; kingdom Viridiplantae; phylum Streptophyta; class Pinopsida; order Pinales; family Pinaceae; genus Pinus; species Pinus albicaulis. The sequence continues at coordinate 20,975 of JAXQQM020072364.1, read as the reverse complement.
GGTGCAAGTCTCTCCACTTAAACCATCTCGAGTGAAGATAACCCTCTGGAGAGTCCAAGTGAGTCTAGTCGACGTCTACTCCAGGTACAATGGGATCTTTCCACCACCGTCACCTTAGGAAAAAACCGTAAGATTATGGTCACTATGGTTACCAACAGGAACTAATATACCTGGGGGAACAGTCTACGGTCCGACATACGCGCAGGGGCGGAGTAACAAAGCTCAATCCCCTTGAAGGCTCCTTGACATAATCCAAGGTATACCAACAAGTGACCCCAGGCTCCTCGACAATGGTCTATCTGAGGTTTACCGTTGTTAATACGCGCATATCTTCTATCATTCCCAATGAGATAGAATTGATTATCCCACTGGTTCAGATATGACCTCGTGCTTGACTCCTTTAAGATGAGCTTCCCAAAGCATACAAGCGACTATTGGATTTTTTCCTACTGCAAGATCAACTACTTGTTTGTTTTAACTGTCTTGGAGAGTTAATTACTCCCTACTCCAAGACACTAGCCTAAGCTATATTGGTGAAAAGAGCCCTAGAAATATAAAAGTTACTAGATTAATTTTAATTTAAGCATTGATTTTATAAGGCTGTCTCTTTATGACAATAGGTGTGAAAGTGACACTGATGATATGAAGTGACCCGACTCAAATCATACTAAAAATGCATCTATTATGAGAAACAATCCGTTTTCTTTCAATGAATTCTAGCTAAAGGAAGAGTTGAGAAATGCAATTTAAAAAAAAAAAAATATTTCCTTCAAACAAGAATAAATGAAAAGAAATCTAATTTCAATGAGAACTCAAAATGATCTATGCTCAATAAAAATCCCTTTTTGTTCAAGATTGAAACTACAAACTAAGTTTTTTCTTCAAAAGACACTACAATTTCTAGAAAAGCACTCAAAGCTAAAAAACATTAAAATTGGGATCTAAAAATTCTAAGACTAAATTTGAATTAAAACTTCAAATATTTTAAGGATGTCTTACTTAGCTTGTGATCTAACTAAGAAATTCTTTGCTTGAATCAGAAAGAACTCAAAAAAACATCCAATTTTCATTTTTTAAGTGAAATTCCAAACTTATTAAAAAAAGTTTTTTAACGATTTGCAAATGAGAAAAATGGAATCTAAATCTCATAAAACAATTTCTGCTATGATGTCATATCCAGCAAAAAAAAAAGAGAATACCAATGATCTAAAGGCATACCAAGGTTTCTAATCTCTGAGCGAGATGTAAGACAAATAAAAAATCATTATAATCATGCAAATCATTCAAAAATAAAAATGCTGAAACAAACTCTTAACCAAGGCTTTCTAACAGAAGATAGAGGTCTGGGTAATCACTGAGAACCTAAAAAACTAATCCAGAAAACAAGATTTTAAGATTTTTCAAAAATTTTAACAGGGTTCGCAGGATTCAGTGCATTCTAGTGCGGTCTCGCACTGTGGGTACAGGAAAAGTGCGGAACTGCCTGCACTGTCTCTAAGGGAAAAGATCGGACACAGAAAAACAAGAGAAAAAAAAAATTTCTCAAAGATTTCTCAGCGATTCTATAGGGATTAACCACCCAAGCCAATATAAATCAATCAAAATCAGGAAACATAAATTCATAAATCAAAAGTAAAAGAAATCAAAGTTCAAATCGATCCCCAGTGGAGTCGCCATTTTGTTGGACGGATAAGTCATTCTTGCGGACAAGACAGACCTCCCAAGTGTCCTATGGATAGCTAGCAACAAACGGACAAAAAAAACTATCTTTCTCTAGATATATTGCGATTCATAATTAAATGCTATAAAGGTTTAACGATCTTACCTTTAATTCAACGCTTGTTTGTAGTAGTAGTCCTTCAGTCACCCGAAAGAGTTATCTTCGAAGATCTGCAATCACCAACAAACAAACATCAAATAGCACCTGCATAGCATATATTCATAAATCATATCCATTATGGTGATCAAGGAATCCATAAAATAAACCAATCAATTGACATCTTATTGAGAAAAACAAATTTATTTGTATTAACTTAAATAAGGAAGAGCCTTACAACCGTGTCTACCTTGATGTCATACAGGCCTTCCTGGGGTCCGAAACATGTGTTTTCTTTACTCTAATTAGCCTTGCAATCTTCCAATCGAGATACATACAGGTATGTAATCCTTCCCACATGAAATCTCAGCTAAAAGGTTTAAGTTTCAACAACACTTCGCCTCCAACAATACTAAAAATTCAACTCATCAATTGTAACCCCTTGAGGCTGCCCTATGCCTCTTTTTATAGTGGAAAAGAGGAGGTTACAACTCCATACAAGAAGGGATAGAATCCTCCTTCAAAGGGATTAGTTCCTTACATCAAGGGGTTAGCTCCTTATTGGATGGGATGCATGAACATGAAAGGAGCGGACTTTCCACCGCAGTAATGTTTCTAGAAGCTTCCAGAAATGACTTTAACTGAGCTTCTAGATTTTACTTGCACCTTTTCTAATCTTTTACAGGGATCCGCACTTTTAATAAACAGAAAGTGTGCTTGGCTATGCATTATTTATAGCCAAAAGGTGCGGGACAACAGGCAAAATTAGGAGAAAGTGCGGTACCAGAGTTTTAAGGATTTTATGAGCTTTTATCTTAGTTTCAAGGCTTGATTTTGGGAACTTTGATATTATAGACTTCCAAGGGAGTACTAAAATTTCATGGTGACAAATTTCAGTGTAACAATGATATTATGGAAAAGTATTCCCTTGTTAGGAGCTATGAAGACAATTACATAAAATGGACCACACTACAGTAGGAAAGGGACCAACAAATGTCGGAGGTCATGAATATATTTCATACCCTACACACGAAGTTGGGTATCAAGGAATTTGAGCTACATTTTTGCTAGAGTACCATGGTTATCTACACACGTACATCTAGGAAGAAATGGAATTCTTGGAAATCTCCTCGCTTACTGCAACATATTGATATGTTGTTAAGATCGAGCACAAATTTAAACAAAATAAGTGAAACTGTGGATCATAAAACCTGAAGTGGGGCAAGAGCATCCCCAAACCTAACAAAGGGAAAAGAAAGGGTGGAGAAACCCAGGACAAATTGTCAAAGCTACAAGCAAATAATAGTAATGGGAAGACGAAGAAAGACACATGAACGTGGTGTGAGTTCTGCAAGAGTCCCATTCACAACACAAATGAATGTCGCACAAAGTATTCATTGGTGGTCCAATTGAAATCTTCAGATTTGAACACATGCTCTGACTCTGAATCAAAACCTAACAAGGGGAAGCAAATCATTGATACAAAACCCAACACCATTGTTTCCACCACCAAGGTTAAGAAAAGTGAGCTCGAAGATCCAGAGGAGAGTGAGTGTCTCTTCCACTCATAGATGTGGATGAAGGGTGCTCCTCTACAGTTTATTGTCAATAATAGGAGTCAAAAGAACCTCATCTTAGCAGATTTCATTAGGAATTTGTGCATGGAAAAAACACCACACCCACAACCATACACCATCGAGTGGCTCCACCAAGGGTGAGATCTTCGTGTCAGCTAGAAACATCTCCTTCCTTACAGCATCAAGCCTTTCACAATTGAGGTATTGTGTGATGTTGCTCCCCTTGAATTTTGTGATGTTTTATTAGGAAAACAATACTTGTAGAAGCATCATGTTGTGTATGAGTCTAGACCTCGTACTGTTATTATTATTTTGGGCATAAAACTATACAGGATACTGGAGGTAGCCCCGCCTACTACCATTTCTTTGATCTTTGCTAAGCAATGCAATAATATCATCTCCCAGACTGTAAATTTGTTTTCTTCCTATTTTTCTCTCAAAGTAAGGGGAATATTGTAGAAAGGGATCCTTTGCGTAGCAGAAGCAAGGGGATAAGGTCATGGAAGAGTACAATGACATCTTATCCTCACCTTCGGGGGTACCTTTGCACTATTAAGTCAAGAATTTGATCATTTTGACTCCTGATGCACCTCTACCTAATGGGCCAACCTACTGCCACTTTCTTTTGGAAAATTAGGAAACCAAGCAGCAGATCTAGGAGTTGCTAAAAAAAGGGAATATTCGACCAAGGCCCTCACCTTGTGGGAACCCAATTTTACTTGTACAAAAGAAAGGTGGGACATGTATACTTTGCATTCATTATCGAGCATTGGACAAAATCGTAATGGGGAATAGGTACGTGATCCCATGAATTGATGTCCTTCTTGACTAGCTCAAGGGGCTAACTACTTCAGCAAGAATGATTTGAATTCCGGCTATCACCAACTTCCAATAAAACCCACAGATGTATGGAAGACCTCTTTCAAGTCTAAGGAGGGTCTCTATGAGTGGTTGGTCATTCCCTTTGGGTTGAAAAATGTCCCCAAAAATTTTATGAGGATGATGGATGACATATTGTCACCTTTCACCAACTTTTTCATGGTTGTATATATGGATGATATCCTCATCTTCAGCAAGAGTTGGGTAGGGCACTTGCAACATATTCAACAAGTCCTTCAAATGCTACGATAGCACAAGCTATGTTCTAACCTCGAGAAATACTCTTTTGGCATGGATCGGGTCTAATATATGGGCTGAATAATTGATGAGAAAGGTGTGCATATGGATCTAGCTAAGATTTGAGTCATGCGGGATTGGTCTGCCCCGATAAATCTAGCAAAGCTTCGTAGATTTTTGGGCTTTACTAATTTCTATCACAGATTCGTGTTAGGGTTCTCTCATATCACTTGGCCCTTAAGTCAAGTTACCAAGGGTGGAGAAAAAAAATTTTGTTTGGTTTGAGTCACAAAAAAAAACATTCATTGAACTGAAACATCACCCTTGCTCTGCACTAGTCCTCACCTTACTATACCTGCAACAACCATTTGACATTTATACAAATGTCCTCGAGCATGCTATCATTAGGGGAATTTTGAGGTATTAAATGGGCCTTCTAAGAAAAATGTACAACCAAAATAAACCTTATAAGAGCCAATAAGATTCAAGATGATGATGTCAACCACGGGGGATGATTAACCATTTTTGGATTAAAAAGTACAAGGAATAAAAAATAATAAAATAATAAAACTACTTTTTCAACTCGTATTTTCAACTTATCTCCCTAAGTTTTTACTCAAATTTCGAGCAGGAGTACTCGTTGGATGCAAAATTTAATTTCTCATCCAAGTAGTACCCATGTTGTATACTTTCGATGGACACTCCTACATGAAAAATGAGAAATACATGAAAAAACATGATTGAAATCACGTTTTTCATGTATTTCTCATTTTTCGTGTAGTAGGGTCCATCAAAATATGCAACATGGGCACTCCTTGGATGAGGAATTAAATTTTGCATCCAACGAGTGTTTCTGATCGAAATTTGAGTAAACACTTAGGGAGATAAGTTGAAAATATGAGTTGAAAAAATAGTTTTATTATTTTATTGTTATTTATTCCTTTTTCCCTCTAAAATGGTGATGTAATCTAACATTATTTTATTATTTCCACTATTATTTTATAATTTCATTAGGAGGCCCACTTTAGACCTCAAAATTCCCCTAATGTGGTGCAGTCCTCAGTCAATAAGGGCATACAATGGCCTATCATTATGAGACACTCTCTGATATTGTTTGAAGGTGACCCGCCTCTAATAAGGAAATGTATTTTATCATGCAGGCCTGGCAGTAATGGAAACATTATATTATAGGGAAGGAGACAATCATCAACACAGATCACCAACCTCTTCAATTTATGTAGAAACAAGGGAAGTTGCAAAATTATCGTCATCATAAATGGTCCACATATATACAACACTTCCATTTAAACATTAATAGAAGAAGGGTAGCACCAATCACGTCACATACTACCTTAGTCTGCCCCAGATTGTGGCACTGAGCACAATTCTCAACTCTTGTGGGAACAATACCTCAGGATGGCTGCAAATATACAAAAATGATCAATAATTTTCCATCACATACTAGATGTTAATGGATGGCAAACAAGTTCCAGACTTCCACCTCTAGGATGCAACTTTGTGCTACCTGGGACAACTTTGTGTTCCTTCAAGCGAGTGTGCCAAGCTAATTTGGGGCGCATTACAATTGGGGAGTAGGGAACTTGGTGTGGATAGACAATGGTGGTACTACATAAGTATTTTTATTGGCCAAAACTCAGACAAGATGCTCGAAAATATGTCAGATCATGCATTGCTTGTGCCATCTCCAAGACAACCATTAAGAAGAAAAGAATGTACACCCTTTTTCTTACTCCAAGTCAGACTTGGGAATCCATCTCCATGGAATATATGTCTAGCCTTTCTTCTACCAAGCATGGTAATGGCTGTGTGTTTGCGTCATTGATATATTTTTTAAGATGACCATATTAAGTGCCTGTAAGAAGAGTATCACAATAAAAAAACATTGCCAATCTCTTCTTCAAACGAGTTTGGGTACATTTTTGGATCCCGCAAACCATTATTTCATATTAGGATAGAAGGTTCCTAAGAAAATTTTGGATAAGCCTCTAGTCATTTTGGACAACAAGCTCATCAAGTCGATTGCATTCCACCCCCTGACTGATGGTCAGACAAAGGTTGTCAACAAGATGATAGTGCACATATTACACATGTAAAACTCTAAGCATCCATTAACATGGGATGAGAGTCTCCCCTATGTGCAGAAAAACTACAATAGACCTGTTGAATTTTGAATCTACAATAGAGCTCTCCATATCTCAACTAGCCATAGCCCCTTTCAGGTGGGCCTAGGATTTCAACCACTATGACCCATTGATGTTGCAATTCCTAGTGAAAATACACAGACGTAATATACACAAGTTCAATATGAAGCTGATAAAGCCATCAAGTTCATTCAACACATTCAACACTTCCTCCAACAGGTTCATGATATCGTGGATAAAGACAATACTAATTATAGATAACGTCATGATCACCATCGGATGCCACATAAGTTTTAAGTGGGTAACAAGGTTTGGTTGCATTTGTAGAAGGAATGCCTTACCGAAGCCCATTGGAAGCTTCAATCACTCTGGTATAGGACTTATGCTATCACCAAGGTTGTGGGTGGAAATTATTTTGAGCTAAGTGACCCTTTATTCCTTGGCTTGTACCCAATATTCAATGTGGACCACCTTCGACCATACTTTATACTATTGTTGGACACATCAGACATTGTCAAGAAGCTGACACCAACAAAGATCAAACCATATTGCATTAAACATTACATAACTAATCAGATCATGGACACACAAATTAAGAACACTCACCAACAAATTATCCAATTGTATCGAGTTTTAAAATTCGTTTAGCTCTTGCGCCAATCCAAGTGGCTCACGAGGGACCAAGTTCAACCGAAGTTTTCTCACATCATGGAGGCACTTAATGTAATGGGGATTGTTTTCACTCCTAGAGATAGACTCGAGCTGCAGGAGACCAGTGCCTAGGACATCTTAAAAGCAGGAGTTCATCTAGGTTCTCTTTATGCTCTTTGGAAGGGACCTCCTGGATATCAACCTAATGGAATTGTTTGATATGTGGTTCTGGACAACAAAGGGAGCAGAGTAATAATGTGAACTTTGATTGTAAGAGAAAAGGATCACTCAGAATGGGCATGTGACTAAAATGAATCTCAATTTGTTGCAAATAGGGTCGGATGTGGAACCAACTAATAGTCCTTAAAGATTATGGGGATGGGCACCATGAAGAAGTAGGGTGGTAAGTCAGAGTGGGGCGGGCTTACGAAGGTATAAGAATCCACCCTCCAGAGACTTAAGAATAAAGTGGTTGAGATAAGAATTTTGGAACAGAAATCATGCATCGAGCCTAATTAAGGTAGCATTACAGACCATTGTACGAGTATCATTCAAGATAAATTCATAAATAATATATAAACAACCCGCATTCCAAACGCATGATAACAGGAAATAAAGTGTGACGAAACATAGCAATAGATGAAACCAAGCGCAAAGAGGCATACACATTGTTCATAAGTCCAGTAGAAATCCATTCTTGCAACAAACAATCGTTATATTATTTCTTCAAAATGACTCTTCTAGATATACATTAAGAGCAATTCTAAAAATCACAAAATATGCTACACAAACTATACACTTCAAACTTCCAAAGAAATCAAAACCTTTACTTCATTTGCGAGTTGGCCTTTTATAGTTGTTACATGGGAAATGTGGCCAAATCTTTCTTCAAACAAAATATTCCTTACTGATCTTACGGTTTCCCATATAAATCAAAAAATGATGCGGTGTAACGGCATCGCATCCGAATCAGTATTGTCTGACACAGACTATAACAAAAACATAACGTAAACATAAAAGATTGGTAATGCGTAGGGTGAAATCGAGATTTCACCCGTTTTTAAATTACATTGAATTTGAAAATAAAAAATAAAAACAAAGGCCGCATGGGCCTGATCATGATGTCTATTAGTGGGTATGATGAGGAGAGTCGGAGCCTTCTGAGTGGTGTGATCAAACTGAAGACATCGAGGAGCCAGGCTGGCGAGGAGGCGGAGGGTTTCATTTTTTCCATGATCAATTGAACAAACAGTAAAAGGGAAATATTGAAAGGGACACGACCAAATACCTGTAATAGCAGGGAAAGAGACGCGAGAGTGAAAAGTAGCCAATACTTGAGTTTTTACCTGCCTGACATAGTGAAATACCGATAAATAACTAGTAAATTCACACAGCCGAGAGTAAAACTCGCTACGGAAACATGGTTTTACTGATTACCGAGGTGGGGTGACACATGTTAGGGTTGGCATCATGAGGACGCAGACACTGGGGCATGTGGCATAGTATGGTTGGCTGACAGTGGCCGGGTAGGTGGGAGCCACGTGCCAGACAAGAGGGGTACCGAACTTACCTTACCGTAGAACGTACCTGCGTTGACTGTTGAGATGGGCGAGCCCCTTCAATATTTGGTGGGTTGGACAGGGACCTCTGTCTATTTTCCTTCCCCCCATAGAAGAGCTCTGATTGGCCACGAGGAGGGCTGACGTCACCTCCTTCGGCGGGTTGGCTTTGGCCACCTTTACTCCCTTTGGATGCCGACGGAAATGACCATATGCCACCAGCATTTGTTGGGTTGCTCTGCCACTAGCCTATGCACGTGGTGCCTTTGGAGGAGGGGTGATCACGCCAGTGTTTTCTTCAGCCCGTCCAACCATAAGACCACGCATTCGGTAGCTCTGCTGCTCCCTGTCTTGTGAACCTTCACTTCCTTTTCATAATCTCTGTTGGAAATACTGAAAGGGGGGGGGGTAAATCAATATTCCTTTCAATTAGAGCATTAGTTAATCTTCAATTATTATCACTGTTTGTATAATGATAGAAGCAAACAAGAGGAAAAAAAATGCACACTGTTTTTAAGGTGGAAACCCACTCCGAGACAAAAACCACCTAATGCTTTTCTAATAATTCTTTAATATTCAACTCCAATTGAAAATAAAGCTCCAACTTCCTAGAATCTAGAAAAGAATTCTTCTCCAGCTCCCAATGGATGGACGATCCAATGCCTAAGATTCTTCAGTAGTCAAATGAACGGATGCCCCAACACCCAATGAGCTACAACTCACCCTACCACCACCCTACCACCCTATAGAATAATAAAAGAAGAATGGACTCCCGTACCGGGGAAAATGGTCCACTTTACAATGATATAGAATGATGTAGAAGAAGAAGATATACTAGACCATAACCCAAACTTTGACACAACCACCTAATGATGATCTTAGACCTCCCAACACTGCCTCTTCAACCCTTGGCAGATAGATACTAGTACAATGTGTACAATAATGTATTTACAATGACTAAGTACAATGATACCTTTACAATGATTGTATGCAGTGCTGCCCACTTGAAGACTTCATATGATGAACTTCTTGCTACTGTTATGCACCTTGGTTGCTGCTCTTGTCATTCTACCCTCTGTTGCACCTTGCTTTGCTTTGTTGCTGTAGAAAGTCTGGTCCTTTGCAACCCTTGACAACACATGATCTAGCTTTTTCTTGCCTTCTAGGAGCTCGATATTGAATCTGGTGTATCTATGTTATTTCAGATCCTCAATATCTGATTTTAGGTCCTGTAGTAGTCCTCTGAGTCTTCTTTATAATTCCATAGGTTTGACCCAATTTGGATTCTTCAAGAAGGATTTATGCCAAATCTCTCACAATGCCCTAATTATGGACTGATTCAGCAGAGCTCAGCTGTACAGCGTGCCACGTGCCACTGTTTCTTCATTTGGCTCTAAAATTGATAGAGAAAAAGTTAAATATTTTGAACTATTTGCCACTTTTTACGAAATTCCAATCCGATACTCAGAGAGAGAGTTATGACAATTTTACCAAGGTCAATTCTTTGAGATGAATTTCAGGAGCCTGCAAAAACCTTGACTTCCACAGATCATATCTCCAAAAATGTTGCGCACCTTGATCTAAAATTTTTACTGCAGCTTCCTCCGGATTTTTGTTTCATCTCATAAAATTTTCAGCTTCTGAACCTTCGTATAAAAAACGTTAGAGCAAAAATTCCATGATGACCTGTTTCATATGGTCGAATCCCTTGCATAAGGAGGAAATGAAGATCACAATTTATATGAATGCTTAAGTTGAGAGGGGCTTCAACAAGTGAACGTGGGAGGGATTTTAGGAGCATAAAAAATATTAATTATGACTTTTCAATGACCCATGCCCCAACCCCATGGGGTTTTAGCCCACTAACTGGGGTACAAACTTCCAACATGAATATCTCTCAAACCGTAAAGAATTACATGGCGTGCCATATATCAACGGAAACATCCCAACAAGTAGAAACCATAAAAATAATTATTGACCCAGAATATATTAATTTGGTAGGTAAAAATTCCCATGAAATATTTGGTTAGCCCCTGGTGTTGCTTGGGTTGACATCAATGACAACCGCTGATCAACAATCGCCCCATTTTCTTTTTCTGGTGAGATCACAAGCCAATAGTGACCATTGCTTCCTAAGGGGGAGGAATGATCGTGATGGATATTGGTGGCCACCTGCCTATTCCACTTGGACCCCCAACACTGTTTTTAATCAATTTACCATTTTCAGCACAATTTCCTTTTTCGACAGTTTTCTAATTTTGGCATTTTTCAGGTCCTTAACTTCTAGAGTTATTTTGAGGCCCTAAATGATGTTTTCTGGGGAAACGAGAAAACATGGATCAAATACTAATTTTTGCAATGGAAAGATGTTTTTATCGGATATACCTTTTTAAAGGGCTATCATGTGTTCCAAAAAAATATCGTATGTCAAAGTTACGAACTTGGGAAGTTGACGTTCCAAGTAACCCCATCAGGGCCCATAAATTTTGACACTTCATCTCCTAGGGTTATGTTCTTGGATGTTTCAAATTTCTCATTGTTTCTTCATAATAAAAAGGCCTCCAAGACTTATTGTAATATAATTCAGAAGACATGTAGCCTATCACATCTCTTCTCATAGATAATATACCATCGCCCAAGCTAGTTTGCTTTCATTTTGCATCAGTTTTCAACATTTCTATTTATTAAGTGATGTTCAATTTCATTGTATCTTTGTGTTTATGTTTTAAATATATATTTCATTTTGTTCCTTCATAAATCCATATCAAAAAGAGAATTTACCTTCAGGAGATTTACTTTCATCGATGTAATTGCTTCCATTTATTCTACAATATAGGGTCCCAGAATGTTTTGAAGTTGTTCAGCTGGAATGGAAGACCTCCCTTTCACTACATCCTTGAAAGAGACAAAAGTTCAATTTGGTATCTTGGGCCCTAGAGCTCCTCCACGCATCCTTAATTTTAGGACTAAGGTTGAATTCCTTTTGATGCTATAGCCTTTTATCTAGGAAGAATCATGGAGCACCTTCCCTTCAAATTGTAGACTTAGCAAATTTGAAACTATACCCCATTTCTCCTTGATGGACTGCTTTAGGAAGAGGATAGATTCCGAACTTCATATCCGAAGTGTTGAGAATTTTTAGGGCTAGATATTAATCCAAATTCTCTTCTTGATAATTACTTGTGACCTTATTTGATTTACTTATGTCTTTTCTTCTTAGCTTATTTAGTTTTTCATCAAGTCAATTATCAAAATACAAGAGACACCAAAATTAAGCTCATGGAGCTAGGGAAAAACCTCTCCATCTTTGAGAGGAAAACCCATGAGAAATTATTCTTATAGATTTTCAAATGACAAGTACCAAGACCACGACTCATACCCTTAACTCTTGAAAGCCCTCAAGACCTTGTCACTACTTCATGTTTGGCTCCTTAAGTTGCTTCTTCTTCTTTACACCGACCTGCACTGTCTTGCACTGTCCATCACCCTTGACTGCTTCCTTCTTTTCTTATACACAGTTCTGAACTTGTTCCATCAGTGGAACTTGGTATTTCTCTAAATATATTGACATTCACTAATTTTTCTTTCAAAAGGACCTTTATTCACCTTTCAGTACTTAGCATATATTAGCACCGAACAGTACACCATACTCGAACTTCTGTAATAGCATAATATTTATTACAGGATTTCACATCAAAATAAGGATTATGAGACTTATTTCTCTTCCATAGATTGGAGGTTTCTGTGGTGTAGATTTTTAGATATAACCCTTTTTTTTACTGACTTAACCCTTTTCTTCGCACCAAATTTTAGTCCTTTTAGCACGTACTCAAATCAGATTTATTTCTTGCTAGAATAGGTCACGAATCCTTGGATTTATGCGAGGTACAACAACTTAAATTTAATGTTAGTTACACTTCGTCCTTATTCATGGATTATACTTTATACTCTTCGCATTAATAATGATCCTTGGCTCGTATTCTGCTCACTGAACTTATCTGAAAATATGATATGAAATGAACCGCAGAGAAACATATATATAGAGGTATACTTTCTGGTTTTAGGCCGACTCACCAATATGACTTTGGGCTGACTTTTCCATAGCTTGAAGGCCGACATGAAAAGCATTTCATGAGGTATTTATTCACGGATATTCTAGCATTGTTAGAGAGTTGTCTTGACTATATTGGAGCTTGACTTCCAACGCTTTTTGGGCTTTTCTTCCAGCTTCTTTGAGGGTTGTTTGTGAGCTTCTTTACAAGGTCTTTGGAGCATATATATCTAAACTAAATCGTTCATGTATATGACACTTAATTATAGAAGAAGACAAGAACCTAGAAGACATCAAGAATAAGTCTATCTACATAATAAAAATCTTACTCATGAAACCCATGAAGCAAGTACACCAAAATACATTTTATTGTCTTTGTCTTCTTCTTTACATAAACACATAATTACATAGTCAACATGAAGACTGACCTAGTTACACTTTTCAACACTCCCTCTTAACTAGGGAGGTATTCATACAGATACATGGTCACTTTCAAACTGAAGAATCTCATAAGAAGAATCAAATTGGTAATAGCATCTGTATAGCATCACATCAACCAGCATTGTCCTAGTGCAAGGCTTTGACTAACAAACCCATCTCTCAACGAGACAATGGGCTACAATGCTGGCGAGACACATGACTAATATAAATCATAATTATTGTCTCTCCAAGGTACATACCCCACCTATGTGTTACCAGAGTATGACCTTATTGGACTATTCTTCTCTTGGGTAGCCAACCCTCAAAGAATATCAGTCCATGAATAATCTTATCTTGAATTCCCTATCTCATTCTCAAAGAGTATCAAATTCTAGATGATTACCTAATCCTCCATTCTTTCTTCTAGGTGAAGATCACAATGATGTGTCTATCCATTCTCTTCACATGGCCTTCAATAAGACTTACGGTTGTTAGTCGTGGTCTAGTGCATGACAGATGTAATAGAGAGTCACATACATCACTCCCTCTTAATACAAGAAGGACGTACTTCAAGTTTCTTCCAAGCAAGAAACTTACCACTAGGCTCCCTATAAACCAGGGTCCTGCAACAGCAATCCAGCTACTCATGAAGAATTCCTCCCCTCAACATCATGGTTTTAGATATTGAGGAATCTTCAACTTTTGGCTTCATATGGCACAAATCATCCATCACTTTCAGTCACGAGTCATGTCCACTATCAGAAAGTGGTTCATCGTTCTTTCTCATCTGGTCCACTGTTATTCCATTTTGCTTTCCTTTGAATCATCTCCAAGGATCATACATCCTTTCTCATGATTAGCATCCCTGCACAAATTCATCCAGATAAACATATACATATGAAATTTTAGAAAAAAAGTTACCTTAGTGATGATCTTTCACCATGACATCTTCCTGTAGGCATCAACATCCTTCAGACAGATTGACACATCTCCTAATTATATGTTTTTCCAAGGGTTTTCTTCTTTACTAGACTTCTGTTACAATCTACATATCTTCCCAAGAGATCTCCTAGTCACATCTTCTTGGTCTCTGGATGATAATTGCTTCTTGAAATGGTTTCATTTCATGATCTCTTCCTCTTTGCACATTCTTCTGCCTTGTGGTGTTTGTGCTCAACTTAGTCTCCTAAATTGAGTTCATTAATTGTCAACCAGGGTTGGTAAACTGCTGAAGTGTGGTGCACTATATGTGCCTAGGTATTTGTTTCTCACTACGTTGTGTCTAGTGATTTTATGATGTTTTTGGTTTTTCTTTTATGGTTTTATGTTCACAAGGGAAAGAACTAAATGCTGGTGAGAAGAAGCTATTGGTTAAAAACAGAGTGAAGCCTAAATTATGGATGGCAAATGACAAATGTAAATACTAAAACAAAACAAAGCCTAACTATGGCTAACAAACAACAAATACAAAGCTTGATAATGACTTCAAGGAAATAAATCACAACATGAGCTTAAACTTGTCCAATTCATTCATTAACGATATTTTGGAAGAGCTTGAGAAATGGGCAAGTAAATTGTAAATGAAGTTCTCCTAACTAAACAATCAAACAATCAACTTACAATGTTACAACATCTCATCCATGTTTAAAGATCTATTGGGATATATTTGGAAAAGAACATTTGTAGCATCATAAGATTTCTATTCTAAACTAGCTTCAAATTCTATTCTGCAACTCAATTTAACACCACTAGGCCTTACTCAGAAGTTATAGCTTTCTCTTTTTAAAATAGTCTTTGAGAAAAGGCATGTTTGTGAAATGGTAAAAAGGTTGCAAAATACTCTAGGTCTTAGACTGATATCAACTCCTGTCCAAATGATTATGTATTAATATGAGGTTGGAACAAAAGAAGTTTTGTAAATAATGAAGACCGTGGTATTTGAATTTAACAACTAATATAATTTAAAAATGCAATGGATGACAACTAGACTGGAATACTGATACAGTGAGCTAAAACTAAACTAGAGTGCCACTAATCTATTTGAAGTACAGTGAACAATGTTAGACTGAAAAGCCATTATCAAACTGGAAATGAAATGACAGAGCTGAACCACATGCATTCTACCTCCGGAGTGCTATAACTAAGTTAACATGCAACTAACCTAAGGAATTATACAGTCCATCTCGTTCAGTATGAATGATGTTTTGGAAGAGTTTGTGAGAACAAGTATGGTTGTATCATTCAGTGCAATTTGAACATAAACACAAGACTGAAAGCAAATACAACTAAAATCTAAGACACCACAGCTACCTCTTACTCATTGTTATGATATCTTGGAAGAGCTTTGTAAGAGTAAGATTGGTTATGCCACTTAGTGTAAACTAGCAACTAAAACCTACAATACCACAGTTATGCCTTATTCATCATAATGATATTTTGGAAAAGTTTATTAGAGTAAGTTTTAACTGTGATAACTAACGAAAGTAAATGCAACTAAAACCTACACTATCACAGTTGTGCCTTATTCTTCATAATGATATTTTGGAAGAGTTTATTAGAGTAAGTTTGGTTGTGATAGTAAATATAAACAAATATGAACATAAGCTTCAGAAATCTACTTAAACTAGAAATAAAAGCGAGACTAAAATACTTATCTACTGCATAAACAAGGCCGCTCAGGAGGCAGGGGCCCTCTACCACCAGAGTAGCACGAAATCTAGTTCAAAATCGACTCAACGCGTTCAAGGAAATGTTGCTTCTTTCATTAAAGAGGAATCACCTCAAAACAGAGTATTCTCGGACTTCAAAGATCTAGCAGTCAACCATAAAATCTAACCAAAATCTAACCTCTGTCTCTCGGTTTCCCGAGCATATTTATAGCAAATTTACATAACAGAACTTGAGATAATACAGGGATTACTGTCTTTCCATATTAAAATCAAACTAGAACTCTAAAGGTGGCATCATAATATGACAAAGGACATCTGGACTGTCCTTGTCCTATTAGGAGTCTATCTCCTAGCTTGAGTTCTCACGTGCATAACCACGTACAGAATTCTGTTCGATCTTCATGGAGAGCAAAAAATGCTGAGGGCATGACGTGGAATACGACCATGTGTGGCTTTCCCTGAGAGGACATCTGGAACCTGCTTAAACATGAAGATGGTTGCAGAATTGGCAACTAGCTACAAAATGTCTGCATTTTGTAGCTAGTTTCAATTCAAAAAGTACTACAATGACACAATCATAAAAACATAGCAAGTTAGCCACGATATTCATTCTTAAAGAAATTTTAACTAATTTCATTGATCATTTGAGCCTGGGATTAATAATGGATAAAAGAAATGGAGTGGAATGTGGTGGAAGAAAGAACATTTTTGGAGCTCAACATACCCCCACTGCTAGATTCTTGCATGTCCTCATGCAACTATTCCATGAACTCAGAGACCTCTACAAGAACATCCAATCCTCTTCTTCTGCTTTGTCTGGTAGTTAAAGGCCTTCTGGGCTTCTTGATGACTAACTTGAACCTTAAATCGGTAAGGTCCATGATTAACTTTTTGTTCCTCTTTTTCAAATTTTCATTAGCCTTTTCCACTTTGTCCATTTGTAGAGATAGGGTTGAGTTCATACTGGTTTTTAGTTTAACCTGTTCCCTCAGAATATCATTCTCAGTCTTGATATGTCTATTAAGTACTTCCAGCTCGTACCTATCTCTTCTTAGCACATCTATTTCGGACAGTGGAGGACTAGGGGTTCTATCTCTACTCTTTGAAGCTTTCCTCTCCAATGTTTCAACATAGTTGTAAATTTCTTGCTGTGTAGGATCAATTTTTGGAACTTCTTCATCAAAATCCTCCTCAGTAGGTGTTTCTTCGTCTTCTATGTTTATAACCCCAGTTTGTTTAACTTTTGTTTTCTTTAGTATGCCCCTAAGTCTGTGGCTCCTCCTCGGTTGAGATGGCCCTTCTCCTTTTTCTCTGGCAACTCTTCTTACAATTCTCTTTTTCTTAAGCTGTTTCTTAATCTGAACTAATTTTTCAGAGATCATTTCTTCACTACTTTCTTGTATTGTTTTACCAATTTCGGTTTTGGAGGGTCTCCATCTTCTGCTTCTTTTTGTAGGTTCATTTTCAGGTGGAGGTTCCTTTGGTTCCTCAAAGTGATTTCTCACCAAGAAGTTATCCCAATTATCCCCTATTTTGCTCAAATGATGTTCAATCAAAATCTTGACTAAACCATGGTGGTATAAGGTTGTCTCCAAAAATTGAATTCTCTTTTGGACACTTGAAGCCATTTTCTTTAAACTTTGAAGCAAGAAATAGGGAAAATTAAGTTCTTCTTCTAGGAAATGCATTATCAACCTAATATGGTAAACATAGAAAGTACCATATCTCCCTTCACAAGTGATGAATTTTTGTAGGATAAGCAACATGTTTCTCCATTTGTTCTTTAATAAAGAAATAGGGATACCCTTTTTAAAAACAGTGACATCCATACCTGATGACTTGAGTATCTGTTTCCATGCTTTGTTATGAAATTCTCTATTCTTAAACCACCTTTCTCCTTGTCTAGGCAGTCATGTTGCTTCTGCAATAAAAACCTCTGTGACAGTGAATTTAATATCTCCAACCTCAACCTCGGCTCCATTAAAAGATCTTGCAAAAGTTTTAGTAACCTCTTTGTGGAAGCCACTGAATTTTTCAAGGAATTGCAACCATCCTGCTTGTTGTAAAATTTCTCGGATTTGGGGATAGCCTTCCAAGTATTTAGTGCCAACTGGTTCTGTTCTCACGATGAGGCCCATAATTCTTCTTCAAACTTCAATTTACCAGCGTTCTTCTCACGGTGAGAATGATCGTTAACAATTTGTCTTTGCTCCTCAAATGTTTCTTCTGTTTCACAGTGACAATGGTTGTTACAGAGATACCTCTGTTTTACAGAATGAAATGGTTAAGAGTCGGCTGCGGGAAGGAGTGATATGGAATGGTTACAGAATGAATTAATGAGGTGAGGTGAAGAAAACAATCAATGAGTGAAAAGACCGCGGAGATATTTTATAACAAATTCAAAAATCATCGTTAAATGCTTAGTGACGTGATTAATCCAATCACTTCAGCACTTTAACCGTTTAGATTTTTAAATGATGATCGGATATGGGTTTTGAAATGGTGAAATAGAAGGATTTTTATCCAAAGTTTTGTGGGAGGTTTGTTCGGCATGATCAATAAAATTAATCAAAACAACTTTTTGAATTATTCATAGCTAAACTATACTAAAATTTTTCATGATATGTCATTATAATCACTTCATACCTTTGCCTTTGCTTTGATTTTCTTGTGATCTTCATATGCTTTGTTTTCTCCTGAAAATCATTAATTTTTGAGTCTTCATAACCTTCTTGATCTTGACTTGTTCATGGATATGCAGGATCATCTTGTTGCAAATCAAATGATTGCTAGTCAGTGCCTTCAGGATCCATAGCTGTAGAATGTCTGTCCGGCTGCAGAAAGTTTGATTAGCTGCAGAATGTCTGTTTGATTGCAAAATATACCTGTAGAGAACTTGAAACATGGAATGGAATGGTTTGGAATGTAAGTGGAATGTTGTATGGAATGAGTGAAGATGGATGATTAAATATGGTATAATGGGATATGTATGAAGTGAATGATGGAGTGGGATGGATCACAACTTATGAAATGAAGTGAAAAAGTACCCTGCAATTTTCTGTTGTGTATTATTCAATTGCAAAAAGGAGATCAAACTTAAAGATCTGAAATGGAAATGAAGTGAACCATGAAGTGAAGTGGATGAAGTGTGGATGAATGAATGGAATAAGATATGATATGAATGAATGGAATGAAATGAATAAAGTATGGAATGAGATGAAGTGAAATGAGATGGATCATAAGTGAAATGGATCTGCACTTATGATTTTGTAACATCTGCTTGTAAAAAAAAAAAAAATGGAAAAGTTAGAGTGTCAGAAAGATTCTGATTTTCACTCCATCTTTTCTGTATAAACATGCCAATCAGTGATTGGTTTTCATGTCTATACTTTTTTTTTTTTTTCAAGGTTGTCTTCAGAAAATTTAATTAAGTTGATGAAGAAGAAATATTCTTCTTCATTAACTTCACATCACTGTTTTCCTCGAACTTCTTGACAAATTCTTCTCTTGAGAGTGGTTTATGATACAGCTTCAATCTATGACCATTCACAAGAAAAGTAACCTCTTCTTCATCTATTGTCCTGATTTTTATTGCTCCATTGTCAAAAATTCTCACAATTTCATAAGGCCCAAGCCAATGTGTTTGAAATTTACCTTGGAAATCCTTGAACTTTGAATCAAACAAGAGAGCCCAGTCACCTTATTTGAACTTCTTTTCCTTGATGTACTTGTCATGCCATCTAGCCCTCTGCTGTTGGACTATACTGGTTTTCTGAACTGCATCTTGTCTGATCTCATCCAATTCATTAATCTGCTCCAATCTGTGTTTTTTTGCCTCTGATAGATCAAGTCCTAGCTGAACTGCCATTTTGAAAGTTTGAATCTGTAACTCTATGGGAAACAAAACTTGCTTTCCATAAACAAGTTCATAAGGAGTATGGTTTGTTGCGCTTCTCCATGTAGTTCTATAGGCCCACAAGGCTTCAGGAAGCCTATCTACCCAATCTTTTCTATGTAAATGGACAGTCTTTGTTATGATCCCTTCAATAACCTTATTAGTAGATTCCACTTGACCATTTGCTTGTGGATGATAGGGAGTAGATTTTCTGTGTCTAATTTTGTACCTCTCCATCATTTTTTCCACTAGCCTTGATGTGAATTGAGCTCCTTGATCTGTAACAATTTCCCTTGGGACACCAAAACGAGTAAAAATATCCTCAAAAAGAAAATTAACTACAGATGCTTCATTAGAAAAAAGTAATGGCTTGGCCTCTACCCATTTGGTAACATAATCAGTGCAAAATAATATATATCTCTTTTGTCTTGATGGAGGACTAATAGGTCCTACAAAATCCAGAGCCCATTTTTCAAAAGGTTCAATATGTACCTGAGGCTGCAATGGCATCTCACCTCAAGGAGAAGGTTTCCCTACCCTTTGGCAACTGTCACACCTTTTGACATACTCTTTAGCATCTTTAAACAAGGATGGCCAATAATATCCTAAATGAAGGATCTTATAGGTTGTCCTCTTGTCAGCAAAGTGTCTGCCACAAGGTTCATCATGACATGCTTTGAGAATCTCAAGCATTTCATCTTCCCGAACACATCTCCTAATGATAAAATCTGGACCTGTCCTGTACAACTCATTAGCAACCCATGAATATTTTGCACTGTCATAAATGATTTTTCTTTTCTCTCTTGCATTCATTATTGAAGGAAATTTCCCTAAAACTAAATAATTAGCAATGTCAGCAAACCAAGGAGTCTGAGTAGAAATTGCAAAAAGATATTCATCAGGAAATTGATCTTCAACTGGAGTGTCATCTTTAATGTTTTGGAGTCTAGATAGGAAATCAGCTACTGTGTTTTGTTTTCCAGGCCTATCTAGAATGGTAATGTTGAATTCTTGTAAAAGAAATAACCATCTTATAACTCTGCCATTAGTAATTGAGTC